>JAJOOO010017738.1:0-34051 GCA_029582685.1 Solanum piurae
CCTTGTGTGCTAAGAGATATGCCCCTTTAAAGTTGACCCTGAAAATCGCATTTTTTGCGATTTTCGAATTTTGATACGGTTGCTCTAAAATTCGGGTTAGACCCATTTCCCACTCAATTTGACCCCCTGAATAAGAATATGAAGCCGAATTTCCGAAATCATGCACGGATTTTGAGATATATGGAAATTACAATTATAGGTGTTTCCGAAGCACATTTTCGGACATTTTTGGGGTCGTTTCACAAGGGGTACATCTTGTTTGACTTAGCCAAGGAAACTTTTTTTATCAATAGAGATGTGATTTTCAAAGAACATATCTTCCCATTTCACAGTGTTACTGCACCTGTTACTTATGTTGCTAAGTTCCCTGGTTCCTTCGATTATGATCCTTTTGAACTAACTACTCCTATAAATGTCCATATAGACCTGCAAGTTCCTAGCCCAGTTGATACTGGATCTGATTCTCCTGCCTCAGATCATCATTCTCCTTCTATGGACTATGTTCCTCTGCCTATTCCTTCTTCTGAAGTTTCTCATTCTGATCCTTGTTCATCCACAACTCACTTGCCTGTTCCACTGAGAAGATCACAAAGGTTGTCTAAGGAGCCTCTTTGGCATGTTGACTATATCACCAAGAAATCTTCTGCCTATGCTTCGTATCCCATCAGTGCTTACCTCTCTTATGAGGCACTCTCCCCTTCTCACCAAGCTTATCTTGGTGCTTTGTCCATTGTTCAGGAACCTAAGTCCTATAAGGAAGCTATTCAAGATAGTAGATGGATTGAGGCTATGAATTCTGAATTGCAGGCCCTCCAAGATAATAGTACCTGGAAGTTGGTGCAACTTCCTCCTGGCAAGACTGACATTGGGTGTCGATGGGTCTATAAGGTGAAGTTAAAGGCTACTGGTGAGGTTGAAAGGTTCAAGGCAAGGTTGGTCGCCAAGAGGTATAACCAACAGGAAGGTCTTGACTACCATGAAACCTTTTCCCCTGTAGTTAAAATTGCTACTATTCGAGTTGTTTTGTCTCTGGCTGCTCAATATAATTGGCATGTGCATCAACTCGATGTCTATAATGCTTTTTTACAAGGTGATTTATATGATGAGGTATATATGCAGCTTCCTCAGGGTTTACCAAGTCCGGGGGGCACTGGTACTGTTTGCAGACTTGTTAAATCCCTTTATGGGCTAAAACAGGCTAGTCGACAGTGAAATCTCAAATTATCTGCGGCATTAACACATTCAAGTTTCATCCAGAGCAGTTTAGATCATTCCTTGTTTATAAAGAAACAAGGAACTGATATTACCATTATCTTGATATATGTGGATGACATGTTGGTAACGGGAAGTAATCTAGCTCTTATTGAAGAGACTAAAACATCATTGCATCAGACATTCAAGATTAAAGACTTAGGGACTCTAAATTTTTTCCTTGGAATGGAGTTTAGCAGATCTTCCAAGGGAATACTTGTGAATCAGAGGAAATATGCACTTGAGATCATTTCAGACCTGGGAATTGGCAATGTGAAGCCTGCTTGGACACCTTTGGAGGCAAACATAAAGTTGACAACACAGGAACTGGATGAATTGATGAAAGGAGATGAGTTGGTGAAAGGACCAGATGATGAGACATTGGAGGACAAAACACAGTATCAAAGACTGATTGGAAAGATGTTGTATTTGACGCTATCAAGACCTGATATTGCTTTCTCAGTACAGACACTTAGCCAGTTCCTACAGCAGCCTAAGAAATCTCACTGGGATGCAGCAGTTAGAGTCATGAAGTACATCTAGAGAGAACCAGCTTTGGGAATTTTGTTGAGTAGTAAAACTTCCAACGCATTAACAGTGTTTTGTGATGCAGATTGGGCTTCATGTCCAAACACAAGGAGATCAGTTTCAGGCTTCCTTATCAAGTATGGAGACTCATTAGTTTCCTGGAAGTCAAAGAAACAGAATGTGGTATCCAGAAGCTCAGCAGAAGCTGAGTATAGGAGCATGGCTAATGCAATATCTGAAGTGGTATGGTTGACTGCATTGATGAAAGAATTGAATGAAGAAATAACTACACCAGTAGTTGTGTACAGTGATAGTAAAGCAGTACTACAGATTGCAGCTAATCCCGTTTTTCACGAACGGACGAAGCACATTGAGATAAACTGTCATTTTATTAGGGATAAAATTCAAGGAGGGCTGATCAAGACAGTTCATGTGAGTTCCAAAGATCAACTAGCAGATGTGTTAACTAAAGGATTGCCACGACAACAACATGAACTTCTAGTGAGCAAGCTTAGTATGCTGAACATCTTCATACCTACCAGCTTGAGGGGGAATGATGAAATGGGAATTACTTGAAGCATGGATATTGAGGGGTAGAGTGGTCATTGTCCTAGCTAGATATTTTGATAAAGTTTGTTAGAAGTTGGTTAGACACGTGTAGTTAGTTATCAGCTGTGTATAAGCATATATACTCTGTAGTGTGTAATTTTGTCTAATTTTTCATTCTCTTAGTAATAAACATCTCAGTTTCCTCTTACTGCTTAGCTCTCTCAAATGGCTAACAATGGTGTTTGAGAATTGTTTACATACAGAATTCATCAGTCTTTATCATTATTAATTAAATTCTAGCATGAAATAATAAACTTTAAGTGTTTAAATATTTTGAGAAAAATTATTCAATATATTTCTTGGTTAATTTACTATAAATCCTTACGTCGAAACTTTGTTAATTGAGGAAAAACAACAAAACTTTTTCTTAATAAGGGGATAAAATTACTCAATTTCAAAGAGTAACTTTAACCATTTTTACTCTTGTCTTTTTAATGAAGGATACGGTTGTTTTTCTTTTTTTTGGTAAATGTCATTTTCTTCGTTTTGGTTTATGCGATTTTTTAGTACGTTAAAAACAATGATATCCAATTTTAAATCTTTAGTTTTCTCTTAAATTTAGTGCTTAAATCATACGTCTTTATATAATTGGGACGAAAAAAATATTAATCAGGTAAAAATAATTATTTTGAAAATTAGTTCTTTAGCTAATTTTGGTAAAAGAATTTTCTTTTCTCGAGTTCTCTAATGTACTCTAACTATAAATAGGGGAGTCGATCAAATTGCCAACAAAAGACTTTGGTTTAGCTTTAAAAAATGTATTTATTTGGTTTTGGCATACCATTTTTTTTGACATGTGAAAGAGTTCATAAAATACTATGAATTAATAGCAACAAAGGTAAATGTTGCATTATATATAAGTATATGAAAAAACAATAATATAACCATAAATATTATATTTCGAATTCATAAAGATAAGTATTCTTCGTATTGTTGTAAAGGAAAAAAAAGTTTTATATAATGTTATGTACCGATTCTTTTGAATCACTGTTATAACTTGCGACGGGCAATATGCGATTGAAAACTTAAAAATATAGTTATGTAGGTGCATGTAATGTAGAATTGTGGACAGTATCTATGTACCTTTAAAAAATCTCTCTAAATTACAATTTTTCAACTACTATTACACTTGAACTTCAAACTAATTAAGGTTGACTAGATATATAAAGTTACCACTTAATTACAATATTTTTCAATACAAGATTTAGTTATTCATAAATTATACTATCGCCGTCCACTTTTAATTATCATAATTTTCTTTTTTAGAGTCAAATGATAAGTACTTTGACTAACACTTTATGATGTATTTTTCCATCTGCAAAAAAAAATGCAATTTATAGTACTTTTCATATAGTTTTTGAATATCTAAGTTTTTTGTTTAAAATATCGAATTAATGTAATCTAATTTCACTTTGAAAATTAGTCAAATTGACTTTTGAAAAGTGTGACATGACAATTAAAAGTAGACGGAGAGAATAGTTATTTCATTTTTTATCATGTATAAAATAATATATAGATTCTCTCATAATAATTCATATACTTAGTTATGCGATACGAAAGAGGTGATCTCATTATTTTTGCTATGCATTGCTCATATGCGTTCCCTTGATGGTGAAGATGTAAAAGTAGGATCACTCTGCAAATAAGAAATGAGTTATAAGTCGATCGTCACAAGTTGAACATATGGTGATGAAATTCACAGATAAAGAACAGACATAGAAAGATTCTTTCATGTAGGGGTGTGCATTCGGTTTTTGGTTTGGTTTTACACTATTCGGTTTGGATTTTCGGTTTTTAGTTTTGTAAAAGTGTAACCCAATCCGATCCAAAATAAATTTGGTTTGGTTTGATTTTCCTCTATTCGGTTCGATTTTTTTCGGTTTGGTTATTCGGTTATATCAATAATTAATAACATATATAACCAAAGTAATAATATTTAATCCCTTAAATATACTTTCTAATATAAATCATAATTAAAACTTAAAACACAATACTTATAAGTATACCTATTATAGATGTAATTCAAACATAAAATATAAATGTAATCATCATGAAAGACAATAACCAAAAAGGGACAAAAGTGGTTAACTCCAACTTAATTCTAAGCCTAAACATTTTATATATATATAAATAAAATTCGGTTTTTCGGTTTTTATTTTTTAAAATCCGAAACCAAACCAAAAAACCAAACAAAGTAATTTATTAATCCAAAACCAATCCGAAAAACCAATCCAAATAAAAATTTGATTTGATTTGGTTTGGTTATTCGGTTTAATCCGAATAGTGCACACCCCTACTTTCATGTATATTCTATTATTGATGCGATGAATCATCTATTAAAATAACTAGTAGTAACATCTTCCAAGATATATCATTAGTCATTACTTATCAATAGTGACAAAGACAAATTAAAGTTGCCTAGCTAAGATAAGGGACAGGTAAAAAGATCTTATATTATAAAGTTCTTACCAAGAGAATACCCTTTGCTGCTCTTTCTTCCAAGAACTTTGATGGCTTGAAGAAATTATCATATAATTCTGAACATTTTTTCAAGACTTTTGCCAAACCTTCAAATGGTAGCAAGGAGTAAGGACAAGTCTATGGAGTGCAATTGTAAAACTGTCAAACCTGCTCTGGTAGGTGGTCACGACAACAGAGGTGCAGAGTTCTCATCCAATGACATGCCACTAGGCTATTTTTGTCCATGATATATATTAGACACTTTGACAAGTAACAACCTAATTTTTGCAATCAAGATTATTAAAAGCAAAAGCTACTCTCTCAAGAAACACAACGTCATATGAACAACAAGGCACCTGATCGAGTAATTGACAAAAAGTCTTAAGTTGTTATTTGAGTTTAGTGTACTGTACTTTAACATCGTAAGATCTATTCCTATGTTTAAAGGAACATAGATCATTTCAGTTGTAATTGTTGTGAAACCGAGCTCATGGCTAGAGTTAGATGTGGTGTGTTTAATTGAAGTCTATGTTATATAGATGTAGTTAATATAGTGGACAATAAAATTATTGTTTTAAGTCTTGTAATAGAGGTGTTACAAGGTATAGGATTAAGAGTTTAATCCTTTGTGATTACCGGAGTCTATATTCATTTGTTTGAAGTTAGTGGAGTTGTTGTGAAATCTTTTGTGACAAATTGTAGTTTTCTCCTCCCTCGAAAGATTTACACAATGATATTGAAAGAAGCCCATGTCCTCACTTGGGCCATGTGGCCCAAATTTGCGCTTGAATCGAGCAGGCCAGAAATTAGCCCATGAAGCCCTATCTTAAATCTTAATGCCCCATTTGAGTTACAAGCCCACTTACAAACAATAACCGGAGAATGACACTCATTTCGTCTCAATTTATGTGATATTATTTGACTTGACACGGAGTTTAAAAAATAAAAAAAGACTTTTGAAAATTTGTGGTTTAAAAC
Organism: Solanum piurae; assembly: GCA_029582685.1. Lineage (NCBI taxonomy): Eukaryota > Viridiplantae > Streptophyta > Magnoliopsida > Solanales > Solanaceae > Solanum > Solanum piurae. The sequence continues at coordinate 5,827 of JAJOOO010017738.1, forward strand.
AAGTCATAGATGCTTGTGTGACTGATTATTAATCATTTCATTAAGGGTAAAATAAAGATTTTAAAGTTATTTTGTTATCAAGTACAAAAATATGTTATTCTTCTTTATACTCACTAAAGAAACGTGTCACATACTCAGATAAATTAAAACAGAGAGAATATAAACAATTATATTTTCTTCTTAGGTAGATGAATGTATAAACAAGGGGAATAGAATTTTTATGGGATATAGTTTGATATTCATGCGATATCTCGGACTCAAGTTTTGAGCATTAAATTCTTTTAATTAGAGCGTTTTAAAAAAATAAATCTTACATTGCGCGAATTGGTTACCTCGATTTTCGACTATTTTTATTTTTTGTTACCTCGAATTCAATTTACACACAGTTTTCCTGCATGTGCTTAGCATTTGGACCTTAACATCCTCTCTTTTTCCAATTTTTTGGAAAGATAGCTGCACAGAAAATAATAAAATTTAACTTATATTATATAGTTTTAAAAAAATGAAATTTTTTATACTTTCAATAAAATTCTTTGACACAATCACTAAGGATGTCCTTTCAAGGACGATTCCCATGTACAACGCACGTATAGGATAGAAACGTTATTATCGATAGACCCTCGATTTAAAGTAAAAATAATTAAAATAGGATTGAATGAAGAAATAACAACGAACAAATTAGTAAGATGAACAAATCAAATAAACAACAAATAATAGTAAAAAAAATTGAAGAATGAAATACTACACAGTACGCACATACTAAATAAAGAGAAGGTAGGAGACCCCGTCTCTTCCACATACAAGTACAACAATAACACTCAGGCACTCAGGCACTCAGCTATCTACGAATCTTCTACCATAATCTTCAATATTTATAACTCAATAAAATATAAATTCAACTTAAAAGATAATACTCTCCCTGTCTCAATTTAATTGTCTTACTTTTGTTTTGGTGTGTCCCAAAAAAATGTCTCCTTCTATATTTATTAAGTTTTTAAATTCTAATATTATACCTGACAAATTTAAGACCACAAAATTTAAAAATCTATCGACATCTTTAATTTAAAAAAAGAAATTAAAAAAATCTTGTCCAATCAACCATTCTAAAAAAAAAGAAAAGTGAAGAACAAAATAGTCACGAGACTACAAAAATAATTTGTCTTTTAGGAAGAGGTCACCACAGTCCATTTCCATAAAATTCTAATAAGAGAATCCCTCTTAAAAAGATTTTGGTTTTTTATTCATATAATATAAAGTGAAATTTGAATTATTTGTCACGGGATTTTATTATATACTAACCGACAACCCTATGTTCTCCATATAATCTAAGCATAGATAAATCCAAAAAAAAAGAGCAATGGATGTTTTTTTAGTCCTCAATATGATTTTAAATTTATGATATTTATTTAAGTATATTTAATCTTCAATAAATTAAAATATATAATTTTTATCTATTTACATGTGATTATTAATTATTTATCACTTAATTATCATATGTTATGTTAAACTAATATTCATATTACTTCATATTTAACGGTAATATAATTCTTAAAAAGTTCAAACACATATATTTCCAACATAAATATATCAAAAACACACATCTTCACACTGTAACGTTGAATTATATATCATCAACGACCAAAATCACCCACATGAATTGTGGATTAAATATAAAAGATATTGTTACAAGTGTCATCGTGCTAAGGCATAGATATTACAAAAATAAACTATATGTTTTTTTTATTTCATTTATATGATACATTTTCCTTTTATTATAACGAAGATAATAATATATTTTTATATTATAAAAAATCTATAAAATATTTTAGATCACAAGTTTCGAGATTTTTTTTACATTGTAGAGAGGCAGTACTTTATTTTGGACATATAAACAGCACCTGGTATCCATTTATAAGTTCTTGCTTATTTGTACTTAATTGCAAGAATTAAAATGGAGGAGGAATTTAATTCATCACCCAAAAGTTATACAGAAGTTGAAACTGATGATTCAACCAAGTTCAATAACTCTCTGCAAGTAAGTAATTAATATCTATATGATTATAATATATGATGAATACTTGTTTGTTTGAGTGGCAAAGCTAGAGGGTTCATCTGAATCCTGTTCGTTGAAAAATTACATTGTATATATAATGTTACTTTTTTAATGTGTATCTTAGATAATGAACTTATCAGGTGAAAATTCTGTCTCTGCCGCTGATTTGTTTGTTTTTGTATTTTTTATCTAAATATTAGGTGCTAGAGTATGAGTGTGTGTGTGTGGTGTTTCTTGACAACAATTTCTTGTGATGAGTACTTTTTTGTTTATGTGGTGGAGATAGAGGGGAGGAATGGGTTCATCTGAACTTCGTTTGCTAAAAAATCACACTGTATATACAATGTTGAAAGTTTTGAGATAATAGTCAAAATCACACTTGGCTATCACTTTTTTGCGAGTTTCAAAATTATCAATTGTTTGATTATCCTACCTGAACTATTACCATATGTGTATTAAACAACACCTAGTTGAGTTGATGTATAGATGTTGGTAGTTGAGGTAGGAAAATAGAACAACTAATAGTTGGCTTAATCACATAGTTAAAGTGTGAAACTTGCGGAAAAGTAACAGTTCAGGTGTGTTTTTGACCATTAACTCTAATTCTTTTTAGTGTTAGTAGTAAATAATGAACTTCCCAGGTGAAAATTCTGTCTCCGCCACTATTTTTTTGTTGTTGCTTCTTTTTGTCCAAATTTTAGGTGCTAGAGTATGTCTAATTTTTTTGTTTTTTTTTGCAGGAACTGAAGGATTTGTGCTCTCAGCTTCACAATGCTGCAGATTATTGTGAGAAAGCATTTGTAAAGGCAGAAGAGAAAAGAGAGTGAGCATTTCTTTAGTTAATTTCTTCGCGTATTGTCACTGAATTTTATCCACTGTAACAGTTAAGTTACGAAACTATTTTTTGTCACATTGAAGTAACTGAAATTTCCGCAATATAACAGTAAAATCATAAAATTATTTTGTCTTTAATGTGACGATATGTCAAAGTTCCCTTAACGACATCCTAATATGCAATCTTTCTGTTGTTCGCTCTAGTACATTCAAAAACAAAAACAGAAGAGCATAAATAATGACAATATTTAAGATAATTTAAGTTAAAACGAGCATTTTTCATGCGCGTAAGTGGAAAATGACATGGAAGGAAGTTGTCCTGAAGGACTTATAGTCATGTTAGTTCGTACGTTTACTTTAGGTCTTACGTCTTAGACGTCTATTAGTCATGTTAGAGAACGTCTATAGTTGAATCCCATCTTGTTTGAGACTGAGACGTACTACTTGTTGTTGTTGTTGCAGTGTACTGGAGAACACAAAAGAGTATCTCTGCAGAGCTGTTGTTACAGTCGTCGATCATTTAGGATGTGTCTCAGCTAAACTTGAATGCAAGATTTCAACGATTGACACAGCTTCTGAAACAGAACTTCGAATTGATGGCTTGACTCAAGTTCGTCATTTCTACTCATACTTTTTTTTTATACTGTCTGTGTATATAACTTAACGCCTTTACCAATTTCTCACCTTATTATACCTTCTCTTCTTTCCTTTTGATAATTTTTACTAATGTTTCCCTGTGTTGGTTCGATCTAATTAGAGGCTCGCGACCTGCCAGCAATACTCTAACAAGCTTGCTCTCACTAGGCTTTGTTGGAATACTGATTTAGCAACATTTCATCGTCGCTATATATCACCACGTAATTTTTCAATCCAGTCAATAATAACTCTGAAACCAAACATAACTATATACTAATATTTCTGTTTTCTAAACCAGCAATTGAAGATCTCAGGAGAATGAAACAAATGTCAAGGTAATATTTTTATCCATTTTGCCTGGTTTCATGTTTTGTTGCTCGGACACTTGAAAAATGCCACAGAGTGCATGTCGGATCCTCTAAAAGTAGTGCATTTTTGGAGGATCCAGCATAGGTTCTGCAACATTTTGAAGAGTCCGAGCAACATAGATTTATTGGGAGAGTAAAAGCCTAACGGACTTGGACGAATGAAGGGGATTTGGTATGCCAATTGACAATAAGACTCTACACAAGGATAGATTTGAGGCAGAGGAAGATGTGCCACTATTTTTGTACACTTACAACTTTAAGCCTTCTCTACTTGAAGATTCGAAGCAAAAGTCTAGCTTTTCGCCTCCAGGTAAGAAGAGAACACATTTATAAAATGGGAAGTTCTCAAATTAAAGTTTTTTTTTCGAAAGAAATGTTCATACTTCAATGTTCAAATATGGATTTTCAGTGCTTCCTGTTCGGGACGGACTATCTGTTGTACCAAGATCACAAAATTCCAACTTTGAGTTTCAGGTACATATATATCAGCTTTGTATATATATGGAGAGTGTTGAAAAAACACCATGTTCATGTGTTTCTTTCTCTCTTGTGAATGCAGGAGGCTCGAAAGCAAAAACGAAACATATTGAGTTGGAAACCGATGCATAATAAGGATATCAGGTCACTCATTCGACGTGGTAGAAGAATAATAACATGAATTTGTGAAGAGTCTAAAGACTGCCACAAAACTTCCCTTCAAGATATTGTAGGCCTCAAGTTACCAGGTTTAAAGATATGTATTATTACTCTTGTTTTGCAAATTATGTATATTATAAAGGGAGATTATGCTACAAACCATTTTCAACAAAACATAACATGTATTTTGAACTTCCCTATCCACAATGGAAGGAAGATCACTCACATACTTCGAACACTAACCACATTGAACTCCTTAAAAAAGGTAGGAGTTTTACACACAGGTGAACTTTCTAACTACTTAAGATTTTGTTACTATTCCTATTCCTCCTATCACCCTGACATTGTTCTCGTTTCTTTTCTCATTCCTCAGTATCGCTTCCTAGAGCTGTTAATGTCGAGATGTTGGACTTCTTAGGCCACTTCCAATCTTTTCAGTGTAGGAAAGTCTCTTGGGAGTAATACTAGCTAGTTTCCCTATGCAATTGTAGTCATTTTCACCTTTGAAATAAGCCTCCAAGTTACCCGTTGAACGATTCTTTTTCATTCCTGTGTCTCCTAGCTCTTCACTCCAACCAATGAAATCAGATAAAGTCGGTGTTTCTGCTGCTGGTGTTTGTGCAGCAGAACTTAACACCTCTGCCTCTAGTTCCCTAGGACTTGACATACCACTTAGTGGAAATTGAGGTGAGGAATCAGCTGATGAGAGGTTCAACTTTTCGATTGCAAGTGATGGATCTTGTGTTAGAGAGTCAGCATATAGGACATCTTCGATACGCGACATAACCGTGTTAGCTAGGCTTTCTAACACCCTTGAATAGCTCTCCAAGACAGAATGTCCTATATCCTGTACACAAAAACAAAAACAGAAACAAACAGGTTATGATTTAGTGAGGTAATGAGGAGTTATTCTCTTCCAACAGTTCTTGTCACTCTCTCCGTTTCATTTTATGTAAAGGTTTTTGATTGAGCACGAAGTTAAAGAAAGAAAGACGGACTTTTGGAACTTGTGATTTTAAACATGACATTGGCTACAAAATCATGCCATTAGGGATAAAGGGTAGCCCGGTGCACAAAGAATTGCATGTTCACACAATATCCAGAGAAGGGCAACATCCTAAGGGGATGTAATGTAGGCAGCCTAGCTTCCTGACGCAAGAGAGCTGATTCCACAACTCGAACCCCTGTCCTATAGGTCCCACGGAGACAACTTTACCGTTGTTCCAAGGCTCCCGATTCAAAATCATGTCATTAGGGAAAAAATAGAAAATTATAAATTTTATGCTCTTTTTTGGAATAGACTAAAAGGGAAAATGTGCCACGTAAAATGAAATGGAGGAAAGTATCTTACGTTGTTATATTCGATTTTGCTGATGTCAAGAGAAGATTGAGGGATTCCGGGAAATTTTTGTTTTAACAAGAGTAAGATAGCCTCTGCTCTTTCTTCAAAAAGCTCTCGTTTCTCTGCACTCACAGCTAACCCCCATGTAGATTTTCCATCTTTAAGGTGCATTTTCCTCTGCCAAATCACTATAGATGCCTCAATTCTGTCCTTAAGATCAAGAACTTTGTGTTCTGTAGACAAATCCATTGTTGAAAGGAATTGTTCGGGTTCAAAGAAATCGATTGTGATGCTCTTGTAGATTGAATCACCAAGACTTGATCTACCATTCTTGATGAAATCAGACAAAGTAATAACAGAAATATCAGTATCTTCGAGCCGAGTCCCTTATAAAAAACAGATTGTTTCTCAGACGGTCACTCAACTAATAATTATTATCTCAGAAAGTTGATTCAAGATAATAACTATTACTAATTCTATCAAAAGCTATGTTGCTTGGACTCTTCAAAAATATTGTCATATGTGTGTCGGAGCCTTAAATATTCGACACGGGTGCAACAACATTTTTGGAGTGTCCGAGCGACATTGATAAAAAGTGTATGCAAGAGAGTGTCCTTTTTACTTACCTTGGGAAGAGATTCAATGTAGTTTTCAGGAATTTCCATTTCTGAGAGTATTTGTGCATTAATAGCCATAGATGCTCTATGTACTTGGTTCACACAATCTTTCTGATATTGCAGCCATTTTCGACATGTATCCGAGAGACCCTCTGGTGGAACCTTGATTGTAGGTAGCCACCATTTATCATCCCTCTGGACACCTTTCTCGGATTCATCAGCATCTTTTGAGACATACCAGAACTCGTTCTCGTCTTTAAAATTTTCCAAGCAATCCTGTTAAGCATCATGAAATTATCCGTCATTAGAGATAATGCAGCTCATGTACTCCCTCTGTTCCAATTTATATGACACTCTTTCCTTTTTAGTCTGTTCTAAAAAGTGATATGATCTTATAACCATAGAAATGCCATAGCATATTTTAGACGACAAGTTCTAAGGGTACTCTATATGTGTCTAAAGTCTTTTATTAAACTTCGTCCATAGCCATATAAAATGAAATGGAGAGTAACAGATAAATTTGCTTGGACTCTCCAGAAACATTGGCACACTCATGTCGGATCCTCCAAATATGCATAGCTTTTGGAGGATCCGACACACACCAGATGGTACTTTTTGAAGAGCCCGAGCAACATAAGAACTAATCAAGTAATGGCATAACAAGAGGGTAATGCAGGTACTCACAATGAGCATTGCATCAAGCTTTTTCAAGGCTGGGATGTTCATGAACAAATCTCTTCTTTGTTGTGTCACCATTACCTGCCAAATCACAATCAAGATTTCAGTTCTTTTTCAATGATCACTATTTCTACTCTAAGGTCATGTGCTCGGTACGGAGGAAAACAAGTTCCTTAAAAATGAAGAAAATAACTTTCCTAACGGAAGTAGGAAAAAGAAGTTCCAGAAGTGACATTCCACATTGATTGTCTCCTCCGCTCCCTCCAACACACCTCACCTTCACCCCACCCCCCACATTTTCCTTTGTACCGAACACACCCTAAATCTTAAATTGGAAAGGAGAGAGATATAATATAGGACCTCAATATTTGTTCCATCCTTAGATTTTTGTTGAGAAGGAACAAATTCAACAATGTAATCTGATACAGATAAAAGCCAGTTGATTTCTTTTTTCCATCTTGCTTTTCTCTCTTCAGACATTGGCTCCAATTTTCTTTGTTCTCCAAAAACAGAAGCTATATGTTTTACATACAGAAAGAGTTAGTACTATTTTCTCCATATATCTAAACATTTCTCGTAACGAACAAAAAATTGGATGAGATTTGATCACATTCCGGTGAAAATCACCTGCAAGATTAGTAATGGCATTTGATAAAGCTAGAGCCGATGAAACGCCCTTTCCTCCACCTGACATGTCCTCTCCTAAAAGCAGCTTCGCGAACCTTTCTTTCATCTTCTCCATTTCTATATCCAAAACAGAGAAAAAACATGCATTTACATCTAACTTGGACAAAGGAAAACATGTATTTCTACATGTTTATGAAATGAATATCATGTAAAATGGTGCAAAATTGTAATTCAAATCTGCATAGACGAATCCAGAATCTAGAGACAATGAATTTGAAATGAACGTAATCATAGTATATGTATATTTCAATTTCTTTTTTGCATATGTATACATAGTTCGAGCTAAAATGATCATGATCATTAGTTCAGTTGATCCCATAGAACCCGTCTTAGATTCACCTTTGTGATTAAAAAAAATGATGACATGTAAAATGGTAGAAAACATGAAGCATGTTTATTGTAATTCAAACATGTAGAGGTGAATCTAGAATCTAGAGACAGTGAATTCAGAATGCAGAATATGATCTTAGAATATATATATATATATATATATATATACATTCTAATTTCTCTTTGCATATACATTTTAGTTTCTTTTTGCATAATATGTATACATAGTTCGAGCTAAAAGGTACAAACCTGAACTTTGTTTATCCTTGTGGATGTTTCTTGATCTTTCTCCTTCCTTGGCGAATCGCGAAACATGATCAACAGACTTATTAAAAATGTTACTTAATTGTTGTAATTCTAATGATGAAGATGATTTTGCACCTAATTGACTCCTAAATTTCATCTCTTTGCCATGTCCATTATTCTCTAACACAACATGATGATGACTATGTCCATGTCTTCCTTCAAAAATCTTCCTAATATTGAAAGATCTTGACTTTGAAATCTTATATATTTCTCTAACCATTTTTTTTCTTTTTTGCCTAATCAATTATGTAACAATGTCACATGGAAATAGAAAGAACAAAAAAATTAAACACTTAATTTCTCAAAGGAAGGCAAAATGATGTGATGAATATGGAGAAATGGTTTTTTTTCTTCTTGTTTTTTGATTTGATAACATTAAGGAAGGGATATAGTGTGGGTTAGTGTTTTTTATGCTAATTAAGGTTAATGAATTTTTATTTTATTTTTGGAAAGTGGGGTGCATGTTTGAAGAATGGAAAAGGAAAGGGGTAGGTGAAAAATTAAGTGGAAAAATAAATATTTGAACATTTTTTTGTTCTATTTTTGGATTTGTTAATGGTTGATTTTTTTAATGATAGCAAAAAGGAAGGGAGAGCATACAAATGGTCAACTAACTCTCTTTTTTACCCCTTTTTCTGACTATTTTAAGTAATTTCTTAGCTATAAAAGCCGACTCATAAAACTTAAACTCATTTGAAAAATCTGAAGTTAAAAATACGCAATAAAAGATACATTATCTATTTCAAGTAAAGTGTTTTATTTTTTATTTTTGATCTGTTGAAAAAAAAAATGTCACTTTTTATATTTAGAAATTATTTGATTATAACATTTCACATCATATTACATGCTTGATCGTAATAATCTTTTTAGTAAATGTTAATATTTTGAAAACCACTAAAGAGCTAGTTTATATATTAGCTTATAATTTATAACTAACTTGAATAGAGTTCAGTTTTTACTCGATTTGAGGAATAATAAAAGAATAAATAAAAAGAAGGACAAAGTGCTATATAGATAATAGGGCACTTTGGTACATTAAACACAATTTCACTAAATACCCTATTCTGGATATCCTCGTCAAACATAACAATAATAAAATAATGGTGAAAATTATAGTTTCAATTTAATAGTTACAACCTTATTTATGGTGAGATGGTTGAGATTTCTCCACTCTTAATTAGAAGTTTTGGCTTTGAGACTTCGAGTCCTGAGTATAAAAAAAAAAGAATCATGCAATGCGTGAATCGAATATTTTTGAACTTTAATAAATACCAATATCGAACATCTGGTGAAATATATATAGTTCAACTTTGACCAAAAATAATAATTCTCCATGTTCTTTCCTACTCTCCTCAATTGTTATGTGCTATAAATAAATAGGAAGGTCCCAAATTAAACAAGTTTTTTTACTACCTAAAAACGAATTGAGTGCATAAAAGCCTCATTATAGCAAAGACAAATATTAATAAAAGCACGCACAACCATTTAGGTAAGAGTCATTTTCAAGAAATGAATACGTTCACTTACAAATAGAAAATAATAATGGCTTAATAAAGATCACAAATAATTTTTATTTTTTTATAAACTGCTTGTTTTATTTTTTATTTGATTTTCTTAAAAAAGAGTCATATATAATTGATATCAAGAATAAACTCATATTATGTTCGAGGAAGAATCAACCAAACAACTAATAAAGCACTAGAATATAAAAATCGCCCACCGTGGGGCTCGAACCCACGACCACAAGGTTAAGAGCCTTGCGCTCTACCAACTGAGCTAGACGGGCTTGTTTGGTTATCATTCACAATCTAGACAAATGATTTTTGATCGATCTTAAGCTCATGAATAATTAGTTAATTACAGATTACTCCTTCCATTCTAGTTTTATTATTTTTAATTTTGTCCATTCTTTTACAACTTACTCACTTTGAATGTTCATTTCAAAATTAATAAATACATGTTATATGTTTAATTTAATATAAGTACTTTATATATACAATATATCTTTTTAACGAAGGGAGTTCGGATGAATCACTTCTGATATTTTAACTCCGCCTATGTAGTGATCATGCAAGTAAAGATGGTTTCATTTTTAACTAATTGAAGAAGAACATGTTGTTCTTTTCTGACCTGTAATAGTGGTTGAATTGGTTGAACAAGTAATATTCTAAATGAGAAATTGCAAGTACAAAATTCTTATAATTTTTTTTTTTTGAATTAAACTTATCGCATAGAACTTGCTTAGTATAATTTACTTCTTCAATCTAATTTATTCGCTATTACATTAAAGTTATAAGTTTACCTTATGTGCCCACACAAAAAATAGCAACATTCCCGGTCAACGATAAAATAAATTTCTCTAGTAATTATGAAAGCAGTGGTCATTTAATATTTGTTCTTTCTTGGTCTAAGATAATAAATGTATTATTATTTATTTTTCCTTTTTATTATAAAGTAATGCATATCTTTTTTTTTTCTCACAGTCAGATAAAGACTAATAATTCCCCTAATTTATCGGAGAAAAATAAGGTGACAAATTTATATATATAATTTCTTATATTCGCCGCGTTTCATTTTAAAAAAAAAATGAAAGTCGGTTTTCTTAATTGTATATTAATCAAAATTTGTTGAATATCCGCATCTTGTATTTGACTTCACTAACTTTTAATAATCCAATAGATGTGAAACCCACTAGATGTTAATAAATTTTAAAATAATGAAAATGACGACGATCACAAATAAAATATGATGAAATAAAAAAATTATTGATAAATATTTATGAGTATAATATTATAATTATGTTTATCTTTTAATTTTTCTTTCCTAAGCTTTTATTTTTTTAATAATTTGAGGGTTGTTAGTTTTGTATTTCTCGAACATAGGAGAGGATATGAATATTTGATCGTCAAAAACATCTATTGAACACTTCGAGAAAGACAATATTTGATGTTTTAATATCTCTGTGAATATTCAAGATTTTAAAGAGATATTTGAGATGTCTCTTTAAGGAAATATGTGTCCCTTTTTTTTATAGGTGTGAGCTATAGACAAAATAGCTTTCAAGGAATCCTAACGAGCTTTACAGTACGAAGATGAATTGGACTTGTTTTGTAGATTCTTATTTTAAATCCAGTGAAATTTCAGTGTCTATCGTTATAAATTTTATATTAATTAAACTAGTTTATAAACATATTTTGAGGGATTATATTGAGATTAATTATTATTTTTCATCTATAAAATTTGGATTTTCAAAAACTTAACGTATCTATATTGCATTTTCCAAAATATATTACTTTTGAACGATTTGATATGCATACAATTGAAATTTTTAAGAGTGGGAACAAATAAAACTTTGGTTAAAGATAAAAGGATAAAAAGAAAATGTAAAATCACTATAATATAAAGTAGCAATAATATGAAATTTATTTTCAAAAAGTCGTTGGTAATTAGAGTAACGATAAAATTATATTAGTGTAATCTATAGATTACGAGTTTGAGTCCTAAAATTACTAAATTGCCTATATTATACCCCTTAAAATTTGGTCTTAGTGGCAAAGTCTAGTTGAAGCAATGAGGTTCACTTCATACCATAGGCCATAGGGCTTGCTCAAAATCTTTATTTATTATACATGAATATTACAAGTCAAAAGTCAAAAATAATAAAATGCATAGTAAAAACAAAGGGATTTCCTTGACTTGAAACATGATCTTAAAATACTTCACTTTTAATAAATTTAGATCGCCTTAATAAAATCTCTAACTCTTCCACCGAATAGACTTTTCTCGACTCCTAAGGGAATGCAAAATACTTTGAACACCAAAATTTTGGGTCTAACTTATATCCAAAAGGAGAAAGATTGTCTAAACTTTATAATTTCATCCTTCACCAATATGCAATTCATTCCATTCATCATCCTCCATACTCCTCACGCCCATTTTTGTACATTTTTTATTCAGTCCAGTGTATACATATTTTTGGAACGAATGCATTTGGAGTGGGCGGAGTCAGGGCTCTAACCACATATTCACCTATGTAACTATACTTTGTGGGTCCACATCAAGTCAGATCTTACTCTGATATCATAGTAAAATTAAATCTTGAATTTAAGTTGTTGAAACCTTATAAAAAAATTACGATTTTCATCCTTTATTAATGTGAGATTTATTCCATTTATGTAAAAACATTTTAGGGGAGGACACATGTAAAGTATATTTTTTTTATTAGATTAGTTTAAAACATGTTGCATAAACTATTTCTTTTTTTAATCCACCTTCCTCTCATCAAAAATCCCCAAACCAATTTTCCAATTAGCCATTCATTTATTGTTTTGGCCACATCCAATTAGTCCTAGGTACACTTCAACTCACATGGGACAAAAGCATCATACTCAACAACCACCCAACATTCACATTTAATACTATTATAAATTAGCACAATAAAGTTGAAAAAAATAGAAAATTCCCTAAAGTCCAAGTTCTTGAATATACATGGACATAGTCATCATCATCATTATTATGATATAACAATAATTGGGATAGAGAGGGTAGACCGAAAAACAAAAACAAAAAAAGTCAAGATTTTACTAGCTATTATAGTTGTGGGATCTGGGGTTTTGTTCACTCTTTTGCTGACACAAGTGTAAGGGCTAATGAAGGTGAGAATTCAAGAAAAAAACAGTGTTAATTATGTGTGTGTGTGTGTGTAAATTTATCACTTGGGATCTTTTCATTTTCCAAGATTTTCATTTGGGTGCATTTAATTACATATAAAGATTGCTCATTTTTAGTTTTAGAGAGGTTGGAGGTAAGAAAATCACTTTTTTGATGAAAGGATCAGGTTATACACATGACACATTGTGATAAAAATGGAGTCTTTAAGCTGCTGCTGCTGTGTGTGTGTGTAAATTTTATCACTTGAGTCTCTTTTTTTAACCAAGATTTTCATTTGGGTGCATTTGATTACAGATATTTGATACTTTTTCATTCATTGATCACTTTGTAGAGAGGCTGGAGGTAAAAAAAAATAATCACTTCTTTAATCAAAGGATCAGGTTATACACATTCCACATTGAGATAAAAATGGAGTCTTTAAGCTGCTGTGTGTGTAAATTTGTCACTTGGGAGTTGGGATCTTTTTTTCTTCAAGATTTTCATTTGGGTACATTTCATTAATTTGCTTTTTATATTGAGGCTGAAGATAAGATCTCGGGTTCGAGTCCTGATGTAGAGTAGTCGCCTTGGGTAGACAACATTTTACCTTCAAAGTGGGACTTTCCGGCATGAATCCCGATTATTTGAAACCCAAAGTGGTACCGGACACTGGGTGGGAAACAAAAAAATAAATAGAGGCTGAAGATAATATAAAATAGCTTTTTGATCAAAGGACCAGCTTATACATGAACACATTGGGATAAAAATGGAGTCTTTAAGCTGCATCACAGTGTTTTTAGTGACTTGTAGGTTTGTCATTTGTGTGTGTGTGTGTGCTGTGTGTAAATTTATCACTTGAGCTCTTTTTTTCCACAAGAAATTCATTTGGGTGAATTTGATTTACAGATGTTGTCTCTTTTTAATTTTACATTCATGTGTGTTTTTTCTAATTTTTTTATCAAAGGATAAGCTTATACATGAACACATTTGGGATAAAAGTGGAGTCTTTTAGCTGTTTTACAGTGTTAAATATGTGTGGTATAAATTTATCAATTGGGATTTTCCCCCCAAGATTTTCATTTGGGTGCAGTTGATTACAGATGTTATGTATTTTTTCATTCATTTGTACATGAACAGATTGGGATAAAAATGGAGTCTTTAAGTTGCTTTACAGTGTTAAATTTGTGTATGTGTGTGTAAAATTATCAGTTTTGGATCTTTTATTTTTCAAAGATTTCATTTGGGTGCATTTGAGTACAGATGTTTGGTCCTTTTTCATTCATTTCTTGATCAAAGGATCAGCTTATACATGAACAAATAGAGATAAAAATGGAGTGTTTAAGTTGCTTTATAGTGTTTTTAGTGACTTGTAGATTTGTCATTTGAGATATAAATTTGTTGTTTGGATCCATATGTTTATGCACTTGAGCTGAGGGACTTTAGGAAACAACCTCTCTATCTCCATGAGGTCGGGTAAGGTTTGCGTACACTCTACCCTCCCCAGACTCCACTTTGTGGGATTTTACTGCGTATGTTGTTGTTGGATCCATGTGTTTATGTCGATCACATTTGTATCTATCCCATTGACTTGTCTCTCTTTTTATCTCATTCATCAAATAAGAAAGAGTATAATAAGAATTAAGAAATGAATATACCCAAAGTTCTAATTTGAATATTTCAGAGGAGATGAGTGCTATTCAATATTTGAGAAGTTTATATTTGTCTTCATAGACAGCAACTAATTCTTTATATTTTCTTCTGCTTTCAGTGACTCAAACCTGAAAAAGAAGTTCCATTTGTCAATCTTTGAAAAGTTCTTCAAGGCATGTACTTGTTAATGTGAGTTACATTTGGCACATCCTTTTAGTTTAAAAACTTTCATTCTGTTTATTTTTTTCGGATTTTAAGTCGTAATCTTGACTAGTTCTGCTTGAAATTTTATGTCATAGAATATTCCTCAAGATAGTCTGAGATCAGTTATGTACAGATCATTTGTCACTTGTGATGATCCCAAAGGTGTTATTGAAGGTAAGACGATTAATAAATCCAAGATCGACCCACAAAATATCGAAGATCAGAAGGTATCAAAGGATTTTGCAAAAGACTTGTTGAAAGGAGCTTTTGATTTACAAGAATCTTTAGTGATGTTGGGGAAATTGCAAGAAGCTTCTGAATATGTGACAAAGTTGAGGAAAAGAGAACCTGATGCAACAGGCGTTGGCAGGACCAAATCCGAACGTGTTATTGCAGATCACAGGTATAATAATAAGGTGGAGTTTGGAAAGCGTAGTCTCCCTGTTGATCGTTCTCGCGATTGTTATGATGAGCTAAGGGAAGTAATAAGAGATAGCCTTGCTAGACAAAATCTGTTGCCACCATGTTGTGCTTCAGAAAAGGCTCGTGTTGGTAGAAGAAAAGTAGACTTGTATCAAGATTTCCCCTCTTCTAGCTTCACTAGCTCGAGTGAGACATCGATAGAAAAGGCTTGTGTTGCTGATGCCAGAAAACTGGTTATGTCACCAGAGTTGCCGTCCACTAGCTCAAGCCAATTTACTTCTTTTGACTGTTCTGGAGACAAGGAGAAGCCAAAAGTGCCAAATTTGATTGCAAGGCTAATGGGACTTGAAGAGATTCCTTCAACACCCCTGCATCAGAAACAATTAGAGAAGGACATGATTTTCAAGCCAACAAGGCCTATATTCGAAATAGACTTGCCAAAGGCAAAGAAGCTGTCTGTCGTCAACCAGAAGGCGGATCCAAAACGGAGAACACTAGACGGAATAATTGAAACCATGCAATTCAAAGGCCTTTTGAGATGCAAGTCTAGTAATGTGATCTCTCATCAATTGAAGAGGTCTGCTGATGATGCTCCTCCTATTGTGATCATGAAGCCCGTGTATGCTCCTGACCTGCAGGCAGAAAGGTTTTCGACCTCCATCCGTGATGAAAACCCCCCCGACACTAAAAATTCATTTGCTAAACGGAACTTGAAGGAAGAGAACACACCTGTGAATTTCACTATCTACCGGAAAATGCAGACACGAAAAGTTCAGAAGAGTAGCTGCATCCCCGAAAAAGGATCAAAGGACCATAGTGAGGGAGCACTTCCTTTGACAAAAAATAGAGCTTCGTCTCCTGGAAGAACTAAGCAACCAAAGAAAGAAGTGATAGAAAAAAGGGTTGAGAGAACTCAACGAGCTCCTGGTGCGAAGAAATCTGGAGAAATGAAAAATGCTGGTCCCAATAACACTACTAAAGTGCAAGATCAAAGTAAGAGGACCACTGCAAAAGTGACGAAACCAGAGAAAAAGTCGAATGCACCAGAAAAACTTGCTGCATCCCAACATAGCGCTGACTCAAAGCGCATCACAGCCGTTGCATCTCATAACTCCAGAAATAGGAAGAAGAATGTCAAAACTGACAAGTCAGTCAAGAGTTCCTCTATTGTCCCTATTGTAAGTGCACATTTATGCCTTCTATTTTAAAGTCTTGGCTAACTTTTCTATTAAAAACTAATGTTTATTACTCTCAAAACATTATTTATTCTTCGTATAAGATTATAATCATACTAATGGAATATGTTGATGCAGGTTGAGAATATGGAGCACAACTATGAACGAGACAGTGATATAACCATAACAAACCTTACATCCTCACAAGAGACGCCTTGGGAGGAAGTGGCTGAAATCTCCCAGAGTGTTGTCACTGGTAAGACACTTGTTTCATTATGTTTGGCATTGTGTACAAGCTAAGTAATTAATATTAATTTTGCGTTATCTGGATGCTTTAGGCCTATGTTGCTCGAACTCTCTAATAATGTTGCCGCACCCAAGTCAAATCCTTCAAATATGCATTGCTTTTGAAGGATCCGACATGCACCTGACGACATTTTTGAAGAGTTTGAGCAACATAGATTTAGGCAACCTTTTCGCAAATATATATTGTACATAGGCTCGTAAATAACTGTTCCTATCAAAAGCATGAAACTTGCCTGGATGTTAGATAAATTCACTAGACCTTGTTTAAACTAAATTCTGTTTTTCTAGACGCGGTTTCCATGAGGAAACGTTGAAAAATCTCTTGAGAGACTAGAAGAGAGTCAATGCTAGTCAAACAAGTGGCTTTTGTTGTTTTGATCATTTTCTTTCTATATGAGGTATAAGATTACAGTGAATTGGTCTACAGACAAATGATTTTTCTGTTTTCTGTTTGTTGTTTCCTATACGCGAGATAACTTATATGAGAGGTAATTCAGTTAGATTGTTGCTTAGAAAAGCCCGGTTAGGCAACCTGCAGTAGCAACTGAACTATATCGAGCTTAAACTTCTATGCTCTAATAACTTAAAACATTTTGAAGATGGACACAAAAACTCGTTATTATCGTACCTGTTCTTAAGTAAAGCATGTTCAACAGTAGCAACTTTCTGAATATATGTACATCTACCTTCAGAGGACTGCGATAAAAAAAATGATGATGTAAAAGGTAGTTACACATGGAAATTGCTATTTCCAGACGTCTCTCGAACCAAATAGATTCATGTATCCTTACAAGTATAAGAATAAACATACTGTGTATTTCTAGTGATTGATTAAAGTAGATTATTCTCTAGGCATGGTACTAATACTTACAAATGATATTTACTACTTCTATTGCAGATAATCTCAAGAATGGTGAATGTTCCGCAACTGAATCTACCATGACATTAATCCAGTGTGACCATAATATCCCACTAATGGAGCACACTAGGTATCAAATCCTTCAAGATTCAACTGAGAAGGAAAACCTCAAATCTAGAGCCACTACACGACACATACTGTTGAGCAATGAATCATTCCTCAGTCGGGCAGAGGAGCTTTTCAACACTGATGCATGGGAGCCAACAGTTTGGAAGACAATAAGTGTGGACAATGAAATGACTAACAGCACACTTGTACTGGATTGCGCAAACGAGTTGTTAGAAAACAAAAGGTTTCAGTACACTCTGACAAAATCAAAAAGTCCTGTTAACATGTCAAGAGTCTCCATATCCTTTGACAAGTTGTTGGATGAAATTTGTGGCGCGATTGAAATCTTGAGAAGTCACACTAAGGTTGATGCCAATATCCTTTCAGTAGATACTCTTTATGCGTTACACGAAAGAGATTTATCGTGCAACGGAGTGATTAGTACAACATGGGATCTTGGTTGGAGAAATGCATTTACTCTGGATGAAGTTGAACAAATAGTGACCGACATTGAGAAGCATGTTGTGAATGGAATTATCGACGATGCACTTACTGAACTCACACTATAGTTACTTCAAATATCCAAAGCTAGGCAGATCCAGAATTTGAAGTTTATGGGTACGATGACTCTTCACTTGTCACAGTAGCCACAATCCATTTATCTTACTGAGTTCGCAATGCATTATGCGTACATATTTAGTGGATTTGGGTTGAAGCTACTGAGTTCTACTGAATCCGTAACGTATATTGTGCCTTTGCCTCTGAAATCTGAATATATTCAGGTTGACATACATAATGTGTAGATATAAATACTCTTCTAGTCTTATACTTACAGAGTATTCAAGAAGCTGTATTTTTAGAAATTACAGAATAACACAAAGCTGAATGGCTATAATAATATTGTTGTACATTTATTGCTGACAGAGGAATATAATAAAGTCCACTTTTAACATGATTTATTTGATTGCAAATTCCAAGCTTGATTCAGTAGATTGTTAAGACTTTTCTTATTTTTTATGTTATTCTTATTTTTGTTTTTATTTTTTTATAATATTGGACTGGAATGAACTTAGATTAAGGTGACATGCAGGGGTGGATCTAGGAGGGCGCGAAGAGGTTTATTGAAAAATTACATTATATAGACATCAAATTATTTTTATGCATATATAGTAAATGTTGAATATCGTTACCTTCTTCATGTTTTTTTTTTTTTTTTAATATTTTGAATTTCATTAGTGAAAGTTTGGAACAAAATCTTTATAAAGAAAACTATTGTCATACTTTAATATGAAGTTTATTAGTGGCAATTGATTGAAATTATATTATTGGGCAATAATTGTAATATTGTATAATAGATTCTAAACATGTTCAATTGAATTGATTGTAAGAATCAAACAATCTTTTTATTTTTATTAATCAAAAATATAAAAGTTAATTAATCAAAAAAATAATTGTTTATTTCCGGAGTTGCTTGCTTACATAAAACTTGCCATCACAACTCATATAGTATAACACTAGATAAGCTAATTGATTATTTTATGACTAATCATTCTTAGAAGTAGAGAAAAAATACTGACTTTGACAATCAAAACTTGGGCACTTACTGTTTCTCTAATCTACTGATATTTGAAGTTGGTCAGAAAGTCTCGAGTCTAAGCTTTTAAAATAAAGAGCGTGCATCAATTTTGTGGTGTATCTATTGTTTTCGAACTCTGGATTTGCTTTATGTCTAGGCTATTAGAGCTTTTCCCTGCATAGACAGTTGAGTTAATGATCAGAAACACATTTGAACTATTAGCATATTTTTTTTGTGAATTGTTAGATGTTTTATTTTCCTACATAAACTATCATTATCTATGTATTAAAACACACCTTGAAGTTGAATATGTCAACTATCAGTTATTCCCAATTTCAATTTGAATCATCACCATCTACTCAACTAGGCATGTTTTATTACGGTGATATTTCAGGTTAAAAAAAAAGAGAATAGTAAGTAATTTGGGACGTAAACATAAAAAAACTGAAGGTGATAGTTTCA
The DNA here is from genome assembly GCA_029582685.1 of Solanum piurae. Classification (NCBI taxonomy): domain Eukaryota; kingdom Viridiplantae; phylum Streptophyta; class Magnoliopsida; order Solanales; family Solanaceae; genus Solanum; species Solanum piurae. Next base: position 25,727 of record JAJOOO010017738.1, read on the forward strand.
TATGGTTTTGACCATTATCTCTACACAATCCAATATACTCATTGACGTCTAATCTTGAAATGTGAATCACCCAAGAGTTTGAAAATTAACTCTTCATCACGATGATAGATCCAACGTTCAGTTCATTCGTAAAATTCAGATAGTCATAATCAATATATAAAAGTTCGGAAAGACGATCCGATGAGTTGGCATAGTATGATTGGAGCCAGCTCATTCATCACTCATCAATATGACAAAATTTCCAACCTGGCCCAGCCCAAGTCAAACCAATACCTCATCAACATTAAATAATCCATTAATTTATGTAACTAAATATAATTATCAATAAACTAATAGTCACTTTTTTGCAAATTCCTCTTTTGTCCCCATTACCCAACATTTCCTCTATCACCAAGCAATATATAATATTATAGATTATATATATATAAAAAAAATTATTATAGATTTGAAGAACTGTTACAGTTCTAAAAATCTGTAGAAAAATTCACAGAAAAAAAGAAGAAGAATTTATAAGTAAATTTGGAGATGAGAAATTAGAGGATAATGGCAAATTCTAACAGAGATCGTGAACTTCTTATTCCGGTGGCTAACACCGGCGCCGGCGACGATGGCACCGGCGACAAGCCTTCTTCTTCATCATCATCCTCCTCTTCTCACCATCACTCCGGACGCGAGGTTAATTTCGTAATTTTTTCGAATTTTAGGGGAAAAGCTCGATGCATTTAGTAAATATGTTTGTTCATTTTTATGTGTGTTATTTGGGAGAATTTTGTCAGGGTTTTAGGGAGATTTGGTGATCTGATTTGTTTCGGTTAGCTGTTTCTGCTGGATTTGTTATGTGTGGTAGTGATTATTGTTTGTTTTAATTGTGTAAATTAGGAGTTAAGAGTTGCTGTTTAAGAATGGAATATGTTGAAGTATTTATAGAAGGAAAGAAATAGATCTTTGCTATGAGCATAATTTAATGTCATATTGGTTGTTTACTTATTAAGAGAGCAAAGTTATGGAAAGGGGGGATGCTGGAAAATGAAGCAATTTTGTTGATTTTGTACTTTATTTAAACTACAACAACATACCCAGCATAATCACACAACTAGGGTCTGGGGTACCTTTTTTTTTTATGATAGGTGTCCGGGCTAGCTTCACTCTGTCCACTGAGTCTAGGACAAATAAGGAGAAATCACATAGTGTTTTTTTGTCTGTGCCGAAATTTGAACCTGAAATGTGATGGTTCTCAATTCCCGTCATTGATCACTAGGCAACACCCTTGGGTGCTGTCTGGGGCAAGTTTATTACTTGTGATCTTAGAAGAGGTTAGTTGAAATGTGTTACTGCTACAGAAATTTGATCATAGAGACTGCGGAAAATTTTGTTTGAATCCTTGTTTGATGTTAATTTTTCAGTGTGTTTATTTACTGTTTCCTGCCACATGAAAATTTATTTTGTGGAATGAGAGGAAACTAAATACTTAGCAAGTTCAGAAGATTGAGTTTTTACGGTAGGAGAAGACTCAGGTGGGCTACAACCTTCAGTCTTTCTTTTACTACCTCTTTATGATTAATATATCAAAAAGGTAATACATTTGTAGTATATTAAATTATTAAAGTAAGTATTCTCCACGTCGGTTTGGTGTTGTGTGTTGACGTCTTACATATACAAAGCTGAAACTCTCTAAAAGCTTTGCATATTATTTCTGTTGGGTGTTAGAGACCTTTTCAATCATGTTTTATGCTTTTTTGACTACCAATATGTGCTTTACTTGATGACATGACCCTGTTACATAGGATGTCTATCAATTTATGTGTGTGCGTGTGTGTATGTGATTTTATGTTGGATATAGGTTTTGTGCACGTCTACCTGGAAACGACCTCTCTACCCCAAAGGTAGGGGTAAGGTCCACCTAAACCCCACCTTCCCTATGGTACCTTGTGGGACTACTCTGGTATGTTGTTGTATAAGACTATAGGTTGTGTACAAATCTTTAATATACTTTGTTGATCAAAAGTAAAAATTAATCTATACAATATATCATTCTGATGTCCTTCACTCAGTTTTCATCTGTTTGAGATCTGGATGCGGCATTCGTGTTTTTGTTTTCATTGCATGGTGTAACATCTATGGCATGCTTCATTTCTACATCTACTGATGATATTCCTGTCTGTCCGTGTGCTAGATCGCATGGGAACGGGTGTTAGAGTGATCAATTTAGGCTTAATTTGTTGTGTCATAATATTTGGATGAGTATAATAGTAAGTAGCATCTAATAGTACCAGCTAGGTGGAGCATGGGAGTGATGCTTGGTGATCCGTATGAGCAGTGAGGAACCACAATGAAAATAATGATTACATATTGGTGGAGAAAGTAACCGGTATGGAGTAAAATAGAGGAAACTATAGCAAGAAATATTCTACTGTACCTTCAGTTATATTGAAAGATATATAGCGCCCTTAAAAGATATAGATTGCTTGCATCAATTACGGTAAAACATTTTTGTTGAGAAATATATTTTTAACTAGTTAATATAACAAAAGCCTAAAAGAATCCCATCAATTTTTCCTGGAAAATGTATTGTGTTAAATTGATATCAAACCCCGTGTATAACTTTTCACATGCACCATCTTGATAAGTTGATTAACTATTACATTACCTGCAGTGCTGCACTGCACATAATTGTAAAAATCGTACTGCCTTTAGCTTCTGCAGCAATGTTTTATATGCTGTTGGGCTTTAAATAGCTTGTTTGTCTCTTTTATTCATCTTTGCTTTTTGACATTTACTATTCTTATCACTCTCTTCTTCTTGACTTCTCATCTGATTCCTTCCACTCTTTGTGTTGCCTCTCTTCCCTTCTCTTGCATCACTAGTCTAAATTTGATAATTGTGCCAAAGGCTGTTGTCATAGCTTATAACTTAGTTTACTTGCTATTCATATCTTAAGCTCAATTTTGTAGTGGACCTGGTGTCATAGCTTAACTTTGTTTACTTTCTATTCATATCTTAAGATTAATTACTGGACTGGTCACAGTGACTATCATTGTACTGTTCCTTGACTCCTACTTTCTTATTTTAAGCTTGAATTCTCTTTTCATTATCTGACAAAAGCTGTATGTTTTTTTGCAACTGCAGACTTTCTCTAAAGTTGTCAGGAGCTGGGCTTCTAAGAAATTCATGACTGGATGGTAAAAATGGTTCTCTTCTCGTCAATCTTCCCTTAGATCTAGACATAGGCTGTATCTCTTATCTGGTTCCATGCATTTAGAAAAATAAAGTTTAGGAAGAAACAACAAAACGCCACAAGAATGATTTTCAAGAACTAGTTTAGCAAGGGGTCATGCCCTAGCCCTACAGAGGAACTGATCCAGGCTTCTACTATCCACTTTCTAGCTTATGTTACAAGGTTAAGGTTTGCACCTTCCAAGGTCCCTTGATGACTTCACTACCCACTTTTAGCTTTTGTTTCAGAAGACTGAAATAGAAGCACTTTTCGGCTGACTGAACTTAGACAATTAATCTTGGAACAGAAAAAAACATCAGAGTTGTTGTGAGGACTTTGATCAGCTGTTAAAACAAACTAGAGGTTAGGCTTGTAGTCGCACTGTTCCTACCATGTAAAAAAAAAAGCAACTACTATGCCTCAGTTTCAAAGAAGTTGAGGTTGATTATAAGAATCCTCATTGACCATACTACCCCATTTAACTCATCATGACCCGCTTTTGTTGGCAAAGATGATTACAGGAAGATAGTAAAAATCCTTTAGGTAACACACCTATCACAAAAAATAATGTTCTTCTTTCATGGATTATGCTGTTGAGCTTATACTGAGTAAGAATCCATGAGATGAAAGTTTTCAAAATAAACTTGAATAGGAAGCAACTAAACGTCTAAACCAGTCCACTTTGCTGCTTGTAAGTGTCATGGGAAAATAGTAGCAGGATATGCTTATAAACATTGGTCTTTGTCTTCACTGTCAGCTGTGATTAAGAAACACGTTCTCCCTTACCCCTTACCTTTCTAGTGTTACTCACTCACATCCTTTTGCAGTGTCATCCTATTTCCTATAGCAGTCACCTTCTACATAACATGGTGGTTTATTCATTTTGTGGATGGCTTTTTCTCTCCAATCTATGCTCAACTTGGAATTGATGTTTTTGGTAAGCATTTTCCCCTTCTCCATGAAAAACAACTAACTTTATTCCTACGTTATTAATGGCACTGACTCATTTCATGGCGTCTTTAAATAATGGCCTTTTCTCTCTTTGGACATAAAATGCAATGTCATGCCATAGAAGAAAGCATTCCAGATGAATTAGCAAATAGTTCTATGTAAATGTCAGCCATATTAGCTTATGGCTCTTTTCTTGTGATATATTAGCAGTTCATGTTGGTTATACTCTTCTTTGGAGATGACCTCACTTTCTATGGTTGTTCTGATCAGGTCTTGGATTTATGACTTCAATCACTTTCATTTTTTTGGTCGGGGTGTTCATGTCATCATGGTTGGGGACTTCTGTTTTGGGTCTTGGAGAATGGTTCATCAAAAGAATGCCATTTGTTCGGCATATATATAATGCTTCAAAGCAAATTAGTTCTGCCATATCTCCAGGTATGCTTTATGGATTTTCAGTTTCATACATATTTAGCTTTTAGTTGGAGAGTGATGATTGATACATAACCTCCTACTGCAGATCAGAACACACAAGCTTTCAAGGAGGTTGCCATAATAAGGCATCCTCGAATTGGTGAATATGCCTTTGGGTTCATTACCTCATCTGTCGTCCTGCAGGTATGCCAATGATTACGTGCGTTTTTTGTTTTCTTCAATAATAAGTATTCAACTATAAGCTTTTCCTAGACCATTTTGAAATTTCTTATTACATGGTGGGCATGTGTAGCAATTGTTTTCGAGAAAATGGTCAGATTTGCCCCATTACTATGCGAAAAGGATCATACTTTCCCTCCGTTACATTTTCGGTGCAAAAATGCCCCTACCGTTATCCAAGTAGCTCAATATGCCCCTTTTCCCTTAGAAATGTCCAAGGTGGACATTCAATTCCACATGACACTTAACATTTTGGTGAAGTGGACACCACGTGGCATGCCACCTCACCGGTCCTACCCATTTTATCCCTTCCCCCACAATTGATTTATACATATTAATTTTTGGATCATGTGGAACTAAAAAGATATGTATTGGATTATCAAATAGCTGGAAAACTGAGTGAACAGTTTATTCATATTACAGCTATTTCCCGAATAATACTTTCAACTATAATACACAAATTGAAAACAAAGAAGGAACTACAAGAAAGTGAAAAATATAGGAATCTTGAGAAATCAATGATTTGAAATGTAGTTACACTACCCCTTTTTACTCTTACTAGTGTATGTTATATTAAAAGCATGAAGAACTTTAGCAATATGATGTTAGTCTTTTTTACCCTCGCGAGTGTATTTGAAGTTGGATATAATTGCAACTATGCATAAACCCTAATAATATATTTTCTACAAAACAAGCTCCATGTAAGACTTGCACGATAACATATGCGAAATATTTCATGAGGCTAAGGTAATTTATACATAATTACATTTTTATCCAACTTCAAATACACTTATGGGAGGCGAGCGACTCTCTGTTCCCATTCTCCATCGGGTCATCAAGTGATTGCGAAGGGTAAAAAAGACGAACAACATTTCGCTGAAGGCCTTCATTCTTGCAAAATAAATACTACCAAAATGATTCAGTGGTAATATTACTCAACTCAAGCCCGTTCTCCAAGATTGATATGGTGATGATTGATGAATAATAACCTCGTCAAACGGTTAATAATCCTTCAAAAAAATTGTTTCCCATATAACAAAATGCAGCATTCATTACCCCAATTAAATTATAATTCATATATACCTTGCATTATTTGTAGCTGTTATATATGACCTAAGAATAAAATAAAAATCTGAATATATCCGGCTTTAAGCATGCTTTGCGAGTAAATGGACGAGAGTTGGGATGGTCTTTCGTATGAGTAAATGCTGTTCCAGTTTCTTTCTTTGAATTGAAGAGTTGAAAATTTCTATGGTGAATACGGTGGTGATCATAATGGTGACGGTGATGGTGAAAGGGGTGGAAGAAAAAGAATGTAAAGGGGTTACAGCATTATGTGGTATTGAATATCCGCTTTGGACATTTTTAATAGATGAGGATTATTGTTTGAGCTACTTTGGTAACGGTAGTAGTATTTTTGTACCTAAAGTATAATGAAGCACAAATATGATCCTTTTCGCAAAGTAAAGGGGTAAATTTGATTTTTAAATTTTGAAAGGGGAAATGAGGGAGAATCGAACCCTCACCAACAAGGTGAAAGTTCGGTTATCCAATCAACTGGACTACTAAGATTCCCTTATGGGGAACGTTAGGATCATATATCCCTGCTGTTGGAAAAAAATTATGTACAATTGCATCTTTCATCCATTTTATTTTGAAATTCACTTGTGTGCTACTTTGTCTTGACATCCAATCCAGAACTATTCAGGAGACGAAGAGCTATGCTGTGTGTATGTTCCTACAAATCATCTTTACATTGGTGATATATTCCTCGTTAATGCAAAAGATGTTATTAGACCAAACTTGTCTGTCCGTGAAGGGATAGGTAAGAGATCGTTTCATCGTCAAATTCTCTTGAAAATATATGCATTGAGTTTTGTTCTATAAGCGAGAGCCTTTTTCCAGTATCAGTCTCTTGAAAATATCATGCTCATGGTTAAAGCACTTTCCGACATGCTCTTTTCTCCTCTTTTGCAGAGATTGTTGTATCTGGTGGCATGTCGATGCCTCAGATACTGTCAACGCTGGATCCAGGAAGTATTCAAGTCGATAGAAGCTGACCTTACAGAAACCACATCTGATAAAATGCTCATCAGTCATCAATTTTCCCCCTCTTTGTTCACGAAAGCTTTCTTTCTTTTTTCATTTTCTTGATATTTGAGGTGTTAGATTCAGGTCACTTATGTGATAACTATGCTGCAGTGTAAAATGTAGGTAAAGTAGCAATGGTTTGAAAAATATAGTTGGTTGATAATTTCAAGTTAATAGGTTTCTCTCCTCTTGCTTAACTCCTATTTAATGTGTTATAATACTTATATTAGAATGTTATTAACCTATTGGTGTAAAATATTCTCTCCTTTTAGGGTGTGTTACATGAGAGGATACTCAATTTTTCTATGTTCAATTGATCAAAATGTTCGAAAAATATTCTCTAGATAAATAAGTTTCTTAACAATTTTTAAAAATGATTTATTCTTTCTTTAGTGAAATAGGGAGAACAAATTCCACAAGTGAATTTCACGTTGATTTTGCCCTCCTCACTCACCAACAACACATCTTATCTAAACCCCTCTCCCCTTAGTCCCCATCCCCACCTTACATAGTATTTGTTTGGGGAAATTACGCAAATAATCAAACATATACTAGTTAATTAGCAAACATAGTTATAGTTTCCATTAATTACCACTCATAGCTTAATTTTAGCTAATAATTACGTTGCCTCTCTCCTATCTTCCTCTCTCTCACCTCTCTCCTCTTTTATACATAAACAAATACAAATTATACATATACATATACAATTATATGACATATATACATATACAATTATCGTCTCTCAACTCTCTACCCTCTCTCGCTCGCCTCTCTCCTCCCTCTCCCAAACTCACTCCCAGATATACAAATACATATATACAATTATTTGACAGATATACATATATAATCTGCCTCTCTCCACTCTCTTCCCTCTCCCAATCTCGCTCACCAGATATACAAATACATATGTATACCAACTACATATATAGAATTATTTGACAAATATACATATACAATTCGAAAGATATACATATACACGTCGCCTCTATTCCCTCTCTCGCTCGTCTCTTTCCACCCTCTAACATGTAGCTACGAATCATAATTAACAAACCTTAATTATGGAGCATAATTAAGTTTATTTTAGTGGCTATTTATGAAATTTCCTCAAATTTTCTAGATATATATGTACCGAACACAAGAAAATAAGTAAAAAAAATCACTTATTTTCCTAGAAAATATTTTCCGAAGTACCGAGTGCACACCCTTAGTAATAAACCTTTTGAATTTTAGCCCAATAGGAACCCAAAGCAAATTGACATAGGGAAACTTACATAAATATACTATAAATAAAAAATATTTACCATTTATAGCAATAACAATTTTTTTTCACTTGATCACTTTTAATACATGTATAATACACTTTTAATTCATATTACAAAGAACAATTTATTATTCACATATAATACAAGTTTTAT
>JAJOOO010017739.1:0-36636 GCA_029582685.1 Solanum piurae
GAGATATCGAAGTTTTAAAATGAGGGCTGAAGCTGATATTTCTCTATTTAAATATCAGCGATTCTGGTCCCTAAAAGCTATATCTGGTCGCTAAAATACTGAATTTTGGTCGCTAAAGGTCTGCATCATCAACTCCAGATTTTACAATTTTTCAAAGTCTCCAAACGGACCCTAATAATTCGTTTGGGACTTGATAAAAATAAATCATATATGCTACCCCACTAAATTCGATATTTCAAACTCAATGGAACCATCAAAACTTCCATGCGAGGTCATTTCGATGAAAAGTGGGCCCCCCACCCAAGTTTCATTTTAAGCTAAAAACCACATGAAGGCTCACAATGAGACCGGAAGCCTAAGGAATCGTACGAAAGGTCATTCTAGACCAAACTCGACATCCTGGAGCTAATTGTGCTGACCAAAATCTCATCTGGGCACGTTTATCAAGAATATTAACCAAAGTCAATCCTTGACTTAAGTTTCAAAGTTAAAACACCTAACGGCACAAACTCATACCAGAAGTCTCGGGGCCCGAACCAACCATGCCCCTAGCCTAAAATGGCTCTTTCGGAGCCAATGAAATCGTCAGAATTGCATTTTGAGGCCGTCTTCCTGAAATTTTGGCTAGTTTTAAAGGCTTTAAAATATGAAAACTTGCACAAAGTACAAATGAACGACCTAACTATCAGTCCCAACAAGTCATAAATGACTTGTCGTCGCTACAGGAAAGCTCTAAACACTAAAAAGATCGAAAAACGAAGAAAATGACATAGAGGGTCATTACAATATCTAATATTCAATTACATAAATCAATATATCAAAATTTGAATCATAATGTGCTAACTAGACAAAAAATTACAAACTCAAAGTCAAGTTACTCGCGCAAACCAGTAATATCAATCCACCAAAAAAGAGGAAAAAAACCAAAACACAGAACATGAAACCTTCCGTCAATTATCCACATTCTATACACCCCTTCAATGATTAGTTTATCATTAATTATTATTAACCCTCAATTATTTGGTCATCATCATGCCAAAATTATCCACTAATACTTGTTCATCCCAAGTCTTTAGGAACCAGTCTTTCAATATTCTTATTATCAAATAATATACTAATATTTATTGTTTATACTAGCAATTAATATGTAGAACAAGATTGGAGCTTTAGCTTTTACCTCAAGCAGTGAATGCTCTACTTGTAGCGTCGAAACTATACCCCTCTCGTTAAGAGTTTATCTCCCCCCTCCCCCCCCCCCCCTCCTCTTTTTGAAAGACAAGTTATGATCCAAAAATATTAAACTCCGCTAAATTATTTCAACATATAAGCCAAGCCACGTACGATATTAAGGATATATTTGGAAAGTTACTTGGTAATTGAAATTGCTGTAATTATTAGGGTAGTAATTACACTGACATGTTTGCTTGACACAGTGTAATTACATGCACGATTGCAACCATAAGATTATATTAAATTTTTAAAAATAAAAGTTAATTATTTAAAATTTATATCAGACAAATAAGCAACTTTATAAATTATATTAAATTAAATATTTAAGATATATATTGTCTTTTGAAAATATATCACTAATGAACATATGTTCTTAACTAATATTATGAAAAAAATGATTTATATTTTTTAAAATAGTATATTTCAATTGAACTAATCATAAAAACTAAAAGTACAAGATTTCTATGAGCATCATGAAATGCATACTTTGACAGAAAGATTAATATTATAAATAAAATGCCATAAATTATTAAAATATTTGACAAAAAGATAATCTATCAAATCCAACTAAAAATAAATGACTTCCAATGTGAAGTCTCAAGTCAATATTACTAAAACAAATAAAACTAAAAATATAACATAAGTTCTAAATTCAAAACAAATTAGTCTTATGTCAAATTTCAACATAACATACATAAATGTGATTTAAAAGAAAAGGAAAACCTAAGTCTATAACCTTACTCAACAATGAATTCTACTTTAATTTAAAAATTAGAATACTATCAAAATTATGCCAATAAAAAAAAGTATGACATAAAAAATAGACAATACGAAAAATTACATGGAATCACATGAAGTAAAGGTTGAGAACGAGAAGGAAATGAAATATAAAAAATAAAAAATAAAATTTTAGAAATTTTTAGAATAATAAGAATAAAAAGGAATTTAAAATAATAGAAATAAAAAATAAATTAAAACATAAAAATAAAAATAGAAATAAAAAGAAGAAATTAAAAAGTAATCAGCTTGTAATTACATCATGTAATTACCAACACTTCACAACCCTCCTTGGAAATTGGACAGTGTAATTACACGCTGCCAATATACTCAATTACCTGGCCAATCAAACAAGCCAGACCAGTGTTTTAAAAGGCGGAGGCGTGAGGCGAGGCGTTTTACTTAGTATAGGGAGAGGCGTAAGCCTCGAGACGTGGGGCGTAAGCCCTACGGATCTTTAAATTTTTAATTTACAATATAGTATAATAATATAATAACACAAGATTATAAAAATACATTAATAGTTTGAGATAATTACAAACATGATTAAGGAAACTCATAGAAAATAAAACTTCTAACATGATTATACTAGTATAAATAATCTAATATCTTAACTTTCTAATAATAAAATAATCATTATTTCTAAAAAAAATTATTATTATTATACTATACAATTTACCCCCCTAAAAGAAAATAATCAATAAAACTTACTACTATTATAATAAAAACATCACTCTATCATGAATAAAAATCAAATTACTTTCAAATAGCTAAATAAAATGTGATAATTTTGAGACATATGACAAAACCATGAATACCAATGATAAGTGAAAAATTAAAATTTCGCTATGTATTTTTAAAAGAAATGTTACGTACTAAATAATTACCTTCACAATGTTATCAAATAGTAAAGATATGATACTACAACTTGTTATTTGAGTTACTCTCAATCTTCTTATCTCTATAGATTAAAAAATTATTAGGTATCATTCATTTATTCAAGAATTACGAGGATCAACAATGTTAACTAAAGATTTTAACACATAATTTGTGTAAGATCTATTAGGCAAGCCCCGAGCGTTGGGCGTTGGGCGCGCTTAAGGCGTACAATCGGGCGCTTAGGGCATAAGTCTTACAGAACTAAGTCCCACAGTTGAGTCTCAGGGAGTTTTGCTAGAGTCCCGCCCCAGGGAGGACCCCGAGGCGAATCCCAAAAGAGTCTTTTAAAACACTGGGCCAGACAGTGTAACTACATCCAATTACACCAATTACCAGGATGACTTTCCAAACATGCCTTAAATGAATTGTGGGCCCGATTTGTTAACCATCAACTAAAACAGTATTTAAATTATTCATCAATTAAATAACCATAATTAAACGAATAATTTAAAATTTTCATTTAAAATTTACGAAAAAGTCTTTCATGAAAAGAAAAGAAAAGAGAGTTGTAGTGCTCAAGACAAGCTAACAGGTTGTTAGATCATACAAATTAACACTCATAAACAAATAAATTGATTAATCATTAAATATGGAAATCGAGACACTTATAAAATTCATATGAGGGTTTGTAAGTATTTTCTAGTTCTTGAAATCGTTTTTCTCCTCATTTTGTAAATAAATCTAGTTGTGCTTTTTCTTTAATCGTGAAATTTGAGGTTATTTATGAAATTCAACATTTTCCCCTTCTTCAACAACAACGAATTTGCAACTGAAATTTACCTAAAAGAACATTGAATTATTCGTTAAATTATCCCAAATTTCTTATATGAACTCTTCAAGACGTTACTAACTTTTGGAAATAATATTCACTTAAAATGGAGCTCAATTGCGAAAATTTTATTTTTTAAACTTGAGCTTCAATAGCAAATTAACCACCACCACCTCCTCCTCTTCTTCTTGACAACCACGAAATGGATTAAAATCAACAATAGTCATTCGCAACAGATTTCATGCGTGACTTATGAATTTTTGAGTTCAAGCTCGAGTTTGGCTAATCTACGTAGAGAACTGAAAAATAATAATGAATACGGTTAGAATTAAAAGTGATTTTGCTAGTCAACACAGTAATAAAGAAACACTTGTTTTGTCATTTTTATATTTTATCATTTGTCCTCTTGGAATGGCTAATACCTTACTTACCCATTCATTATCATAAGGTTCGTCAAATTATCCCAAATTTCTTTTATGAACTCTTCAAGATGTTACTAACACTTTGCAATAATATTCACTCAAAAGGGAGCTCAATTGGGAAAAAATTATTTTTTGAACTTAAGCTTTAGGTTGAGCTTCAATAGCAAACCACCTCCTCCTCCTCTTGATAACTACAAAAAATGGATTAAAATCAACAATAAAAACAAATTAAAACAGTAGTCATTCACAACACATTTCATGCGTGACTTACGAATTTTTGAGTTCAAGCTCGAGTTTGGCTAATCTACGTAAAAAACTGAAAAATAATAATGAATACAGTTAGAATTAAAAGTGATTTTGCTAGTCAACGTAGTAATAAAGAAACACTTGTTTTGTCATTTTTATATTTTATCATTTGTCCTCTTTGAATGACTAATACCTTACTTACCCATTCATTATCATAAGGTCTAAGGTTAGTCATAGCCTCATAGGAACTTATTGTTTTTTCAAATCTATTCTATTTTCATTCGCAAACACATGTAATGGATAAAAAAAAAGACGTAAAATAATGTGTAATATGTGTTACTAAATTAAAAATCATATATATGATAACTATTACATTGAGTTATAATGGTTTGAACAATATGTAGACGAAATAAAAAATTTAATTCATACGCACATTGTGGAGTTATAATTAGCGGTGTTAATTATGCATATAAAAATTCAAAAACAATTTTGAAGGAGATTCATGTTTATGGAATCCAATCTTAATTACTTTGAAAATTCAAAAAGAAAATCAGTTATTTAACAAAAAAAAAGAAGATTATTTGTTAAAAAAATTGATGACAAAATCAGCATGAAAAAATGAAAAGAGAATGTGATTCCTAGAAAACAAACATAAAAGATTATATATTACTTCTATATGATTTATTTTTTTTCTGAATCCCAAATTAGGTACCCTCAATGTGAAAAACAAAGTTTAAAAACGTTACAATAATTGTCTTGAGATATGGGAAGGTAATATACTTCAAAAGTGAATGTTGCAAGACTAAATTTTTGTATTCATCTTTATCATTTTTTTATCGTGTTGGATATCAACTTTTTCAAAAGTCTTATCAATTATGCTCTTTTTATACTGAACTCAACAAGAGTAGCAATTATCATTTGTTTTACTTATCATCTCTCAATGTATTTCTGTTGCTTGAGATCATAAAGGTGAAAACAAATTTAGTCTTATCATCAGCCAATGTATTTGGATGAAAACGGAGAGTGCAGAAATAAATTTTTCAAAATTTAAAATTTAGTTATATATATATATATATATATATATATGAGAGAGAGATTTTTATTTGAATTGAATCATGCCAATTGAAACTCTTCTTTGTTGATTAGATCATCGTCAATCATTACACTACTAATTTTCTCGAAGAGTTCGAAAAGAGCTTCAATCTCACCGATACTAAAAACTGTCTCTTGTGAAAAATCTTAAAGCTGTCAAGGTCCTTAATTCTCTTAAAATAAACATACAACACCTCAAAAGGTAAGAATCTAAACACCATAACATAATAAAATATTTAGGACAAAAAAACAAAGTAGGAAGAAGCTCCTTAATCCTTTTTTCACTCTTTTATAATTTGTAATGAACAAAAAAGAACTAAGAATACTTGTCAAGAACTTTGTTATCTTATTTGTCGACTTTAATTATCTTCTTTCTACAATAAAAACATAATATAGAGCAAATGAATTATTTTGTAAAGATGACTTATTTTTTATTTTATTAATTACAAATTAAAGAGCCATAGTCCAAAATAAGTTAGAATACTACTTTGACTTTTCATTTTCATACTTATGATTTTTGGATTAGGATACAAATGTGCTTTAGCATACTTCTTTACCTCATGAAATTTCTTTGGTATTATTTATTTTTTATACAAATTAAATAAATTACTATCCAAAGTAAATTAGGATATTATTTGTCTGATTTTGCATAATGAGTGATATTAAGGAGAAGATTCCTCCTAACTTCTTCTGAGATCTTGTTTCGTTGGTATCAGAGCCTAGGAACTTTCATGGTAATTATGAGATTGATGTGAAGTATTTCGGCATAGATATATTCTCTTGATCATGGATCTAGGAGATACTAGTACAAAAAGTACTCGATTGGAAGAGGTAGATATACCTCAAAACCTTGATTTGTTAAACAAATGGACTATTCCAAAAATTGATATTAAGACCATTTATGACTATGGTTGGTTTGATAAAATCTCTCATAAACAGTTGATTAAAACAACAGAGCAATCTCTGGCGTTAAATTCGTCTGAATAGACTATTCGTTTATTAAATAAATGAGATATTTATTTATATAAATCACAATATAAGTTCTTGCATATTGGCATGGTTCAGATCGTTTTTAAGCATTTAACTCTTAAAGGGTTACCAGAGACTTTTTTAGCAGCTTTACGTGATGCGAGAAATTTAAATTTTCGACAATCCTTGATGGGTTCGATTGAATCTATTGTGTCCTATGATCCGATCTATTTTAATACTCAGCCTAATTTGCAGTTATCTTTGACTGATTCTAATATTTTAGATGCTTTAACTT
This sequence comes from Solanum piurae, assembly GCA_029582685.1. NCBI lineage: Eukaryota > Viridiplantae > Streptophyta > Magnoliopsida > Solanales > Solanaceae > Solanum > Solanum piurae. Next base: position 6,740 of record JAJOOO010017739.1, read on the forward strand.
TGAATGTTAAAACGCATGGTTATAACTATGCGCCTGGATCTGAATTGATTTGTTTATCTTATAGAATCTATTTTAAACTGATTGCTACATTAAATCCAAGATGTAAGTTATATGATACATCTTATCAAACTATTTTAGTAGAAACTAATTTTGTTAAATCTAAGGTCACTACTAGATGATCTATTAAATGGGAAGAAATTAATTTTTCTACTACTTGGACTTTAGATTCTGTTATACCGTCTGAACGGATGATTGATGTTGTCACTAATTCAGAATATTCTCATATTACTCAAAATGCTGACGGAAAGATTTGTATTCAGTTTGATGAAAAAAGTGTCTCTTATAATAGACATTATTTTTATGATAGAAGATCTCTTGCTATCCAACATATTTCGCCGGTTGAGCCAGTTTATGGTCCAGCTCGTAACCGTGCTGCTTCTTTACATACCATATCTTCTGTTATAACTGATAGAAATAAGATTAAAATTGATCCTCGATTGAATATTGTCCGAGCCAATGATAAATCTTCTAATATTTCAGATAAGGATATCTCTTCTGCATCCGAGATGGATTTTAATCCTAATGATATTTAATGATGGACGTACACCAAATAGATTTTAGTCCAGGTTCCATGGCAAGAAAGTGTGTTCAAAATGAATTTAATAGTGATAAATGGAACCGATTTAAAACTTAGTTTTTTGACACTTATAGCGCGGAGGACTTGAATAATATCTCTCAAGAATTTTATGAAACGTGTGCTCTGCATAATCATATCATGTTCTTTGTACATTGGTTTATAACCACTTACTTGCCTTTATTCATTAACGTTCTTGAGCGATCTTATAAAAATGAATCTGGTAATATTGTCAAAGCAATTTATCCACCTCAGGCATCTTTTATTTTACCAAATAATATTGGTATTACTTTTACTGCATTTCAAAAATTTGTTGAAGAAGATATTGTGTTAGTCAGCAACAATGAAATTAATAATTTGATTTCTCAAAATAATTATTTGGGACTTTATGCTAAAGTTTTGGGTGAACATATTAGTTCTCTCGATAAAAAAATAGATGAATTGACTGCTTTGATAATTCAGATAAAAAAGGATTTGAAACCTTCTGAGAAAGCTTCTACCTCCAAACAGACTGCATAACTTTCTACTCATGTTCAAAGACCCCCTGAGATTCAGGATTTTGTCTTTAAATTTTTTTTCGATTTGGAAGAACTTCTTGATAAAAAGTTTTCTGAATTCAGTGCAAAACTTATGGATTTGTATGAAAATTTTGCTGATGAAATAGAACAAGCTTTCGATTTTAAAGAGCATGTTGCATTAGAGTTTAATAAACTTCGCAATTATCCGAAAAAGAATAATGGTAATACTACTCAGTTTGCTCAAAAACCCAGCATGCAAATATATTACTATTCCAGACCTACTCCTCAAAATGTGTTGATAGAGGAACGAAACTAGAATCAGACTAATACTTCTTATAGTGGGTCTGAAATCTATGAATGAAACCTAGACGGGTTGACTGATAGACAACTCACTATCCTTGTTCATAGAATGCTTATGTATGCAACTATCTATAAGAATGTTAGAAACATAGATAGAAATATTTGTAAAATGATTATTGCAGGTTTTACTGGTCAACTCAGAGGTTGGTGGAATAATTATATGACTGTTGAAGTAAAAACTGTTGTGATTAATGCTACTTCTAGTACTGAGGGAGTTGATAACTTAGGCATGACTCTAGTTGCTAATAGAGAAGACGTTGTTTATACCTTAGTCTTAACCATTCTAGAACACTTCAATGGTAGATTTACCAATCAGTATGAAACTGTTCGTACCCTGTTAAATGGTCTTCGTTGTAGACACTTGGGAGAATTCTGATGGTACAAAGACACTTATATGAGTCGGGTGATGGAACTACCTGAAAACGGTCTTGAATATTGGAAGGCTAAGTTCATAGACGGTCTCCCCCCTTTATTTGCTATAAGAGTTAAAAAAAACTCTAAGGAATCCTCAAGGTGAAATTCCTTACAACACTTATACTTATGGTAAGCTGATAGGAGTTTGTACTCAAGAATGTATAAACTTGTGTAATGAATTACGTTTATCTCGACAGCTTAAGATGGATAAGCTTCGCGAGAGATCTCAGTTAGGAGACTTCTGTGTCCAGTTTGGATTACCCAGCACTTCTGCTAGTAGCAAGACACCGAAAGGTAGAGATTCTAACCCTGATAAACCTTATAGGAAAAAGAGGTCTAGACGCAAGTCTAGGGAATAGCATGAAGAGCGAAGATCTTCTCGTAAATCAAATAGATTTACCAAAAATAGGTCTAGACGGAAACTTGCTAAGATCAAGTGCTACAAGTGTGGTAAATTTGGGCATATAGCACCAAATTGTAAGCTTGAAAAGTTGAAAACCTTAGAGCTAGATGATGAGCTGCACGAAAAGGTCTATAGTTTCCTTTATACATCAGGTTCCGAGTCCGATTATGATTCAAAATCAGGTTCTGAGGAAGACATTGATTTACCTGAATCCTCTGATAATAATCAACAGGTAAATGAGAATGATTGCGTTTACCGAGGTGATATTTGCGCGTGCAAAAATGATGAATTTTATAAATTACAATCTCAATTTGAAGACTTGAACATTAATACTATCACTTCTGATAATGTGATTAAACTTCTGAAAGAAGTTACTGATAATAATTTGAGTGAAAAAATTATTCAATTAGCTGTTAATAACAGTGCTAGTTCTTCAAAAGCTATTGAAAAACCAAAAAATGATTTTGAATTTGAGTATTCTGCACCTTACTCTTTGTCTGAAGTTAATGATAGGCTTAATAGACAACCTATTTCTACACGCGATTCTTCGTTTGATGATATGAAAGGAGAAATTAAAAAATTGAAAGACGAGATTAAATCTCTTAAACAAAATCAAATGATTTGTGATCATTGTATTACTCAAATTGAAACTGTTCATAACAAATGAAAGAATATTACTGAAGAAAATACTCTTGCAAAACCTTTCAATCTTGATCCCATGCAAGGTATGTTTTTGGGAATGATGCAAATTGTTACTGCTCATAAATGGTATGTTAAATGCACCATATTAATTGATAACACTTTTTCTATAACTAATATTGCTATGATTGATAGTGGAGCAAATGTTAATTGTATTCAAGAAGGCCTTGTGCCTACTAAATGTTTTGAAAAAACAACTCATATGGTTAAATCTGCTTCTGGGCATGCTTTAGATATAAAGTATAAATTACCTAATACACGTATTTGTCAAAATAAAGTTTGCATTCCGCATTTCTTTTTCTTGGTTAAAAATCAGTTTTTACCCTCCAATTATACTTGAAACTCCTTTTATAAATGTTATTTACCCTTTTACTAAAATAAATGCTAAAGGGTTTTCCGCTACTTATAAGGATAATGATATGAGTTATACTTTTATCACTGATCCTATCTCTCGTGATATTAATGCTTTGATTAATATGAAACAAAAGCATGTTGATTCATTACAACTTGAATTATTTAATATGAATATCTTTGAAATCCACTAAAGTACAGGAAAACATTAAATTAATTTTCGAACAAATGGCCATTGATATTTGTGCTGATCATCCTAGTGCTTTTTGGAACCGAAAAAAGCATATTGTGACCCTTCCTTATGAAGATAACTTCTCTGAGGATGATATTCCTATCAAGTCTCGTCCTTGTCAGATAAACGCCAAATTGGTTGAATTCTGCAAGAAGGAAATTGATAATTTGCTGCAAAAGGGTTTGATAAAACCTTCAAAATCTCATTGGTCTTGCACTGCATTTTATGTTAATAATGCAACAGAAAGGGAACGAGGTGTCCCAGGTTGGTAATAAATTATAAACCTTTAAAAAAATATTTAAAATGGATTAGGTATCCTATTCCGAATAAAAGAGATTTATTATCAAGATTATATGATACCAACGAAACAGGATCTCAGAAGATGGGCGGTAGTCCGCGCGGTCATCTTCAATCTAGCTTGTTAACATCCGAATAAATTCGAATCGAAATATATCCAAATTTTTATATAGTTTAATGGATGTATGAAAAAACCTAGTCCTTTTACCCGAACAAAGGGTCTGTCAAGATTCAAATACGTATTGTTATTGAGCCCATGCGTCTAGCAGTTCTAACCGAGTATGAGGCGCCCTTTTACTCAACATTAACGGGATAAAACCACGGCTGGCTAGACGGACTCACTAAGACAAAACCAATAACTTGTTGTATTAAATCTGACTGTACCACCATCTCGGAACCAAGTCAAGAAACCATATATAAATTTATGTATATTTAGATAAAGTCTAGATCTTTCATGGTAGTTATAAAAATGAAGTTAGTTATCCGGCATAGATATAATTCTTTAGCCGTACATAGGGGAAGGCTAAAGAGGTGTGAAGCTTATCCTAAATAGGGGAAGGCACTATCAACAGTAGAAACACTATTGAGCGACAATAGATATACTGTTATTAGGACCCGGATAGGGGACCATTATCCCTGTACAAATATGCTTTCTTTTCCTATAAATAAGTGTGTTTTATTTAGTTGAGGAGACAGGTTGAAAAAACCCTCTCTCTTTTCTCTCTATCTTGTAAAAAAGCTCTCTTGTATTGTAATCGAAGTTTGTCGAAGTACCAGAGTTGGAAATAAAATATATAGTTCTTCTATAAGCTCTGGTGTTAGCAACTAAGGTATTGTTATTCTTCCTTCCCTTCCTTTTACTTTCTCTACTTCTCCGATCTGAGCTGTGTTTATGTCCGGCTAAAGAATTATATCTATGCCGGATAACTAACTTCATTTTTATAACTACCATGAAAGATCTCGACTTTATCTAAATATACATAAATTTATATATGGTTTCTTGACTTGGTTCTGAGATGGTGGTACAGTCAGATTTAATACAACAAGTTATTGGCTTTGTCTTAGTGACTCCGTCTAGCCAGCCGTGATTTTATCCCATTAATGTTGAGTAAAAGGACGTCTCATACCCGGTTAGAACTGCTAGACTCATGGGCTCAATAACAATACGTATTTGAATCTTGACAGACCTTTTGTTTGGGTAAAAGGACTAGGTTCTTCCATACATCTATTAAACTATATAAAAAATTATATATATTTCGATTCAGATTTATTCGAATGTTAACAAGCTAGATTGAAGATGACCGCGCGGACTACCGCCCGTCTTCTGAGATCCTGTTTCGTTACCTCATGAAATTTCTTTGGTATTATTTATTTTTTATACAAATTAAATAAATTACTATCCAAAGTAAATTAGGATATTTTTTTATATGTGTACTTTCTTTTACAATTTCATTCTGAATTAAATTTTTAAAGACATAAAAGTTAATAAATATTTTAAGAATATTTTGTTTGATTAATATTTAGCAAAAAGATAGATAGATGAATACACTATTGTTCAAAATAAATCAAAAGATATTTTTTTTTACTCTTTGTTTATAAATAACTTTATCCTGATTTAATTTAAATTTTTAAAAGCTTAAAAGTCTATCAATTTGAAATGAAAATTATTTTGATACATCAACATTTAAGGACAATTATTTGTGTTAATATACATATAGATATATAGATACATTAAATGAATACATTATTTTATTTAAAATAAATTAGGATATTTCTTTACTCCTTTTTTTTTTTAAAAAATAATAATTTTGTTCTGATTTGACTTAATTTCTTATAAAAGTCTATCAATTTGAAAATTATTTTGATTTATGAACATTTAGCGAATATTATTTCTATTTTTATATATTTATAATATATGAGTAGTAAATTTATCAGATAAATAGATTTGACAAAAAGAGAAAAATTGTACAGTAAGAACTAAGAAGAAAAGAGGAAAAAAAACACAAAACCAGGTCTTGTGTATCATTAATTACAAACAGATACTGATTAATTAGAGAGCCCCTGTTTTAATAAAATAGAACACACACACAGTTTCGCTCAGTTCTTTACAGAATTTGAAGTTTTGAACTTGTCCAAATTGAAAGCTCTTCTCCTTCTTCTCCACAAAGAAACCTAGGGTTTTGTTTTGTTACTGGTTGGATTTGAATCCAATGGCGTCTGTGTACATTCCAGTGCAAAACTCGGAAGAGGAAGTTAGGGTAGCATTGGACCAACTCCCTAGGGATGCTTCTGACATTCTCGACATTCTTAAGGCTGAACAAGCTCCTCTTGATCTCTGGCTTATAATTGCTGTAAGTTTCACTTCATATATACAGATGAAATTAATGTTGCTTAGTTTGTTACTGGAGTTCATTTGACCTTTTTGTGTTGTTGAATTTTGCTATTGATATATGTCTTTACATCTGTTTTAATGTGAATGTATGGGCATTGACTGGGTTTTTTGTTTGATTATACATCTAGGAGCCATGTCCTATGGTTTTTTGTGTTTGGTTAACTATTGAGCCCATGATTTAGTTTTTGTTGATGATATAAGAGCAGTTTTTACAAATTTAATAAAGATAACATGCATGATAAGTCTCACGTTTTACAACATTTGGTTGTTGTTTTTCTAAAAGTTCTCTATTAGATATTCTCATCGTTTCTTATGTTTAGGTAATCGCACCTTGTTGTTGATGTTACATTTCATACTTCACACTGCTTTTCTATTTGTTATTATGTTTATCTTCACTCCTATTTTCCCTTTCCATCTGAGCCGAGAGTCTTTTAGAAACAACCTCTCTACCTTCAAGAAGTAGAGGTAAGGCCTTCCCCAGAACCCACTTTGTGAGATTTCACAGGGTATGTTGTTGTTGTTGTTGTAAAAGTTCTCTTTTCCTCCCCTTACAAATGTATGCTTGTTTTTTCTCAGAGGGAATATTTCAAACAAGGCAAAGTCGATCAGTTTCGGCAAATCTTGGAAGAAGGGTCTAGCCCAGGTACTTATTTGTGTTTATACTAGTTGATTGACTCTGATACATTTGAGTGCATTGAATGGGTATTTATCAATTCTCACTGAAAAGCCGGAGAACGTGTAGTTTCTGTCTTTCGTTCTTGAAAAAGACTAATTCCTATTGCACATTGTTATGGTGCAGAGATTGATGAATATTATGCAGATGTGAGGTATGAGAGGATTGCCATTCTAAATGCATTAGGTGCATATTACAGTTATCTTGGGAAGATTGAGACAAAACAAAGAGAAAAGGAAGAGCACTTTATAATGGCAACTCAATATTATAATAAAGCATCCAGAATTGACATGCACGAGCCCTCTACGTGGGTTGGGAAAGGTGACCATTATTTCATTTCATTATTGTGGATATTACTGCTTGAAACAAGTAAATCGATGCCTTTTTGCAGTTGAGATTTAAAATCATTTTTCTGAAGTGGAGCAATTTACATTTGATTGAACACTTGTAACAGATAGGACATTTCTTTTGATAAGGCTCTAACATATATAAGATTTCACAGAGATGTGATTATCCTACTTAATTGTTTTGGTTAAGTAAACAGCCTCTCTACCTTACCAAGGTAGGGGTAAGGCTGCATACACACCACGCTGCCCAGACTCCACTTGTAGGATTACATTGGGTATGCTGCTGTTGTTGTTGTAATTGTTTGGTTAAGTCTACAAACGTTCCAGGGGCTGAATGGATGTTATTTAACCAGGGTTTTCAAACTTCTGATTCCCCCCCTCTATTCACATTGGAAAAAGAGTTGCCTAAAATTACTTCTTTTGATAAGAAGGGTTGCTTGATATTTACTAAAAACATATTGGTTATCATGTAAAATTGCTTCATTAACATTTTTGATGAAGAAAAAAAATAAACATCGAGTTCCCCCCTTGCTATTCACTTTGGTAAGAGGGTTGCTTGAACTTCTTAGGAGCTTGTAGGCTCTGCCAAGCATATTTGTTGAGTTTCTGACCTGTGTTTGAGGGAGTGAGTTTTTCATCACGGTTGTAATAAACCCTACTTTTCCAACACTTCCGTAGAATATAAGGTTGTATAAGCTGGAAAAAAAAGGTGTAATAGTATCCGTGTAATTATTTACCAACCGGATGAGCATTCACATGCTTTACAGGTCAGCTTTTACTTGCCAAGGGCGATGTAGAGCAGGCATTTGCTGCTTTCAAGATTGTACTTGATGGAGATCGTGATAATGTTCCTGCTCTCCTGGGTCAGGTAAGCCTATTCCATGCTTGTTTTCTTTTCAAAAACATTAAATATGTCAATTTTTTTACACGTTATGAAGTTAAGAACTACCTAGCTTATAACATGATGCTGGTTGTTCTGCTTAAACCCTTCAATATGGGTGGAAGTGAAATTAATTTACTGCTCAAGAACTGTGATGTTGATGACCATGGTGACATGTTAAGGATAATTAATTGAAGAACTACAGCTTTTGGATGATATCATGTGCTCTGCTGCACAAGAACAGTGATGTGGATGACTATGGTAACATGTTATGGATAGTTAACTGAACAACTGCACCTATTGTATGATGTAATTTTTCCTTATAAAAGAAATTGTTTGAATATCTTTGTACTTTTTGTGCTCCACTGCAAAATCCTTGTAAGGATATGCTAATTCCAAGTGTCATAATCTTGTATCGACTCTCATAGCAACCCCAATCTTTTGCAGGCCTGTGTTCAGTTTAGCCGTGGACGATATTCTGATTCACTGGAGCTATATAAGGTTCATCGTCGATCCATTACTTATAGGCTAATTTGTTGGCTTTGGATAGGAGAATGGGTGTCGCTTCCCCTTCTTCATGCCAAATAAAAAAAAAATCCAGTTGGGAAACATCATAACTAATCTAGCATGTATAATGTTAAATAGCTCTCTAGATATTGTTAGAAGAAATGATATTGACTCTATGTTGCCTTTTTTTTTTTTTTGGATCATATGTATTTGGTAGAGGGCCTTGCAAGTGTATCCTGACTGTCCTGCTGCGGTAAGGCTTGGAATAGGTCTCTGTAGATACAAATTGGGCCAATTGGATAAGGCAAAACAGGCATTTTGTCGTGTCTTGCAGGCAAGTGTAGAATTTTGCGTTGATAAGTTTATTATAATTCTCTTTGTCATGCTTAACTGATGAACACCCCTTTGGGGTGTGGCCCTTCCCCGTTCCTTGAGGGAACGTAGAATGCTTCGTCACCAGACCCCCCTTATTTTTATTTTCAACTGATATGACTTTCTTGTAACTACTTCGGAATGTATAGTTAGATCCAGAAAATGTGGACGCTCTGGTGGCACTAGCAATTCTGGATCTGCAAAACAATGAAGGTGCGCTTTTCCCTTAGATTGATATGTCGAGTCTGTATATGTGATTGAAGTTAATTCTGCACCTTCTAGGCAGGCGATACACTTAAAAGCCAGATTGCAGTACAACCCTCTAGGAGAAAAAAAGTGATCCATACGATTTAGCTTGCTTCTTCAGAGAAAATTAGTTCTGACCTGTGTATCTGGAAAGTGTCGTTGTGATATTACTTATCTTGTTTAGAAAGCTCTACTTGAGATTTCTCAGGAATTATAGTTGTGCTAGTATCCTGATTTTAGTTATGTGAAAGTAGAGTTTATAGCAGTATTGTTGTCTAACTTAATGTCAGCACTGTATGTACAGCTTCTGGTATTAGGAGAGGAATGGAAAAGATGCAAAGAGCCTTTGAGATATATCCTTACTGTGCAATGGCTCTAAATTATCTGGCCAATCATTTTTTCTTCACTGGCCAGCATTTCCTTGTGGAGCAATTGACTGAGACTGCACTTGCTGTAACCACTCATGGGCCAACTAAGTCTCATTCGTACTACAATTTGGCACGCTCCTACCACAGCAAGGTCTGAAGATGCACAACTCTTTAATACTTTTCGCAGCAGTAATTGAGTGATTCTTGTTTATGATTCCCCCTGAAGCTTTATTCCGATGATATTTATTTTGTTTCCCATGACTAAAGGGTGACTATGAGAAAGCTGGAATGTACTACATGGCGTCTGTGAAAGAAAGCAGTAAGCCACATGAATTTGTATTACCCTATTATGGTAAGTGATTTTCTTCCTGCTGTCTGTCACTAAATATTTGAAAAACACCAAAAAACTGTTTCATTCCAAACACTCACAAAAATTAAAAAACAACTTAAATTTGTTTTCATGGCCAAACACAACTTATTTTCAAGTATTATTTTCCACATTGAAAACAAAAACTACTCTTTTCAAGTACTCACAATTTTCATGGCCAAACACCATGCAACAAAAGCTTTAGGCTGTCAATTGGGAAATAAAACTTGCCAACTAGATCATTCTTTTTTATCTGTTTCACCATTTTCTTTGCTTGTCTAAGTTAGGATTGGGACAAGTACAGCTGAAGTTGGGAGATCTTCGGAGTTCGTTGGCGAATTTTGAGAAAGTCTTGGAGGTTCATCCTGAAAGTTGCGAGACAGTGAAAGTGAGTTGATACGTGATAGAGTACTTTGTTGAGACTGACTATTGTCAACATTTTATTATTATTAAGAAACTTGACAACTATTCTGGTCATTGCTTTAAGTTCTGACTATTGTCAACATTTTGCTTTTGTTATTTGAATAGTTTATCTTTTTCTTTTTTTGCAGGCTCTTGCACATATTTATGTGCAGCTTGGCCAGGCAGAGAAGGTTCAGGAATATTTGAAGAAAGCCACAAAAATTGATCCTCGTGATCCCCAGGTATTTTTTATGTGTATAATGCATCTAAAAAAATGCCAGTCACTCTCTGAATGACTAAACAAGTACCAGCTAACGAACCGAACCTCCACTAATAACTAAGATTGCTCGGTGCTGGATAATCTATCAAATGCTGATTAAGTATGTAGGATATAGGTTGTTTAAGAAAGGAGATTCGTTTGTTTTTCGGTTATTTTATATAATATCTTCTGAAAGCCCTTTGTAAGAACAGGGAACTAAAGAAAATAGGGGAAAAAAGGAAAAGTGAACAAATAAAGATAGTTTCTGAATAAAGGGCATGTGATGCTGATGCGATCCTCCTATAGTTTCTGAAAAAAGGGCATGTGATGCTGATGCAATCCTCCTAGTCTCTTGAGTACTAGAGGGGTGGGAGTTTTAAATCTATTAGAATGTGATTTAAAGTGTAATACCATTGTCCTGTTGCTATTGTTTATAAAATGAACTCAACGAACTCATTGTTTTTTTAAAGAAATTGTTGGTTTACAACATCTGAATAGCTATATAATCCTTATGCAATGGTGCTGTGAGTAACACCATGATTAATGGCTTTTGTACATGTAACCGTATTAAAAACTGGAAAATTATCTCTTTTGCGTCTTAATAATATTCTAATTTTCTGTTTATGTACCAGATTTGGTGAATTTATTAATTTCCGTTTATCCTAATTGCCATATCAGATAACCTAATTTCTCAAAAGACTGAACATTCACCCCATCATTATTGAGACAATTTTTACTTTGCCATATTTTTCGAAAGAAATGCTAGTAAGGTGAATTTGGAATGTCTTCCCTGCTCCTTGAAACACTAAAAAATATTCTTTTCCATGTCTTCTTTTCTTGGAGCTTGTCATCCCCTCTTTTCATATATTATAACTCTTGCAATGGTACATTCATATAGGAGTGTTTATAGTGTTCAAGTTTTTCATATATAGTAACTCCTCTATTTTGGGTCGGTTTGATTCAATTTACCAATGTCTAGGAAGTTTTCTTTTTCTCTAATATCTCAATTTGTATGAAAGTTGATCCATCTGTTTTGTTTTACATGATAATATTTGATTGGATGTAGAGTTAAGAGGTTAATTTGACTTGTGTATTTTGTTGGTGCTAGTGGAAAAAAATATTTTTCAAAAGGCCTCAAGAAGGTAGTCTAGTGGGTCTGTTTGACTCATTTATTGAGATTGTGTAATATCTCTTTATATCTGAAAGCTTATAATTGTTTCCATTTTTTTTTGAGGCTGGTAACTTTGATCTATTAATATCCACATGTATACTACAACCAAAAGTGTTGCCCCTCTTCAAAAAAGTATTACATCTTACAGAAGGTTTGAGCTTTATCAAACTGATGCCTATAGACAATCTAGTACATCAAAGATGTCTTCTGTTCTAGCTAAAATATCTTGTTTACACCAAAAATAGAAAAGAGCTAAGCAATTCATTCACATACTCAAAGCTCCTATTGTTCCTCTCTTTCCAAATTGTCCACCAAATGCATGCTTGGACAATCTTCCATATCTCTTTTTTCTTTGAAGCATTGCCATCCCTATTCCAGCTACTTAGAACTCCTTTGATGCTTCCTTGTTTCACCCACCTAATTCCCTTCAGGCAAATGAACATTCTCCATAGCTCCTCAGTCCACTTACAATGCAAAAAAAGATGGTTAAATGCTATTGTTCCATCTTGTATGACGGGGTGTAATGCTTTCATCCATTTAAAAATTAGACTACAATGGTGATCTAGGTGTCTCTACTTTTTGGTGTACTACTTGTATTATGGGGACTTCTCCACTATTAATAAAATCATTTTCTTCGCCAAAAGATTTTGTACTAAGGATGACATGACATCTTAAATGAGATACTATTCTCTTCCTGAGTACCTGCTTTAATTATATTTTTTCATGCTTCATTGCAGGCCTTTTTGGATATAGGAGAGCTGTTAATTTCAAATGATCCTGCTGCTGCTTTAGAGGCCTTTAAAACAGTAAGGGCCTTGTATATTTCCATTTATCTCTGTATATTTGTTCAATTCACTTGCTTATGCTCCCAGTAGCAGAATGTACTTCTGTATTATTGAAGGAGTGATGAGGATAGCATGTAGAACTCAGTTGAGCATCATAAGTTTCTTATTCTACTGATGAAAAAAATTAAAGAAAATCGGTGTTCTCGACGGAAACATTCTCAAATTAGGCAGTCTTTCTGATCTTCAATACTTTGAGGATCCATCTTATTTTGCTTTGACTTCAATATCAATCTATCTTTAGTTGAAAGGAAGAGTTAAAAATTATTTTCTCCCTAATTTTTTCTGATCGGTAAATTTGATCCCTAATTTCCGTCTTCCAAAATTTGGAAGTTGCTCAAATTTCATTCATCCTTCTTGTTTTTTTGTTTCTTCTTAAAATTTCTTTCTTTTTTTGGATTGCAAATCTACTATTCACTTCCATCTGTTCAATAAATAAGTCTTATTTTCAGGTTACAGATGTTTTAACTCTTCCCTGTAGTAGTTAGTTGTTGGTTAACTTGTTTATGAAAAGGTTGGTTGTTGAAAGTACTTGTTCGTCTGACTCAAGGTATTAGAGTTTCACATAGATGAGATGCATATATGTCATGCTTACATGTAGGTAGCTGCAACATTGGGCATCCAGAATTCTTGCTGTAGTTACTGCTTTGTCATCAGTGTTGTAAATTGCTCTTGATGGCCATGAATTTCTGAGGTTGATGTGAAGTTTGCACAACACAAATCATCATATTTGAAATTGTTCATTATATTTTAACCTCTAAAAGAAATTTTTTGTACACTTAAGGTAAGACCTAACTAATTTGCAGGCGCGTAATTTGCTTAAGAAATCAAATGAAGAAGTACCAATAGAGTTACTCAACAATATTGGCGTCCTCCATTTTGAAAGGGAAGAATTTGAGGTTTGTAAAGTTACTTTTTGTCAGTGACTTCGAGTTGCTTGCATGTTTAGACCATCTCCAACCCATCTCTATTTTATCCTCCATTCTCTATAATTGGAGGGTAAAATAGAGAATGCCCTCTCCAACCCACCTCCATATTACTCTTTATCCTCCATTTATAGAGATGTACTATTCACCTATCTATTTCACTTTTTGATTAATTTAATATTATTTCTATTATATCATTATTTAAGTCTTTATTATTTAAAATTATTTTCTAAGTAATATAACATCTAAAAACATATTATTGATAAGTATACTACTTCCATTCTGAATTGACAATTTTTCTATTTTATTTTTAAAAAAAATTGTCACTTTAAATACGTAATTTAAAATTATTTTAATATTACCTATATTATATAAGACTATTAATTAAGTCTTTAATATTTGTAATTATTTTTAAGTAATAGATCATCTAAAAACATATTATTGATAAGTATACTACTTCCATCCCGAATTAACAATTTTTAATTTCTATGTAATTTAAAATTATAATTATTGTTCACTAAGAAGAATGCACAATATTTACATGATAATTCAAACAATCTACTTTTATGTTATAGTGATAAATTATTAAACTACACTTTTTAATGAGCGTGAAATTACTTGATGCAATAGTTCAAAATGGAATAGGAGAAGTAAACTACTACATGCATGAAATAATTGGATACAAGATGAAATTGTTAATTTAAACAATTTTTAGCTACACGTAAAAAAAATAAGGACAAAAAATTGCTCATTTGAACTTCATAATGCATTAATAGAGCGTTTATGAAAGCAACCTAATAGTCTTGAAAGTTGAGTATTTATGTAAAATGATGCAACTTTATTATGTAATTGCATTTCGTCAATGATTTCACTTTTATTTGAATTGTTCGTTAATATCTATTATATATAATATTTGTTGCAATTTATGTTATTTAGAAATTTAGAATAAAATATAATTTTATCTTAAATGAAGAATTTGAAAAGAATAAAATTTTATATTACATGAAGATTATATAGATTATAGGGTGATTATTTGCAAAAAGAAAAAATGATTTATATTATGAAATAAGAACATAAGAATGAAATAGAAATAATAATATAGTATTGAGGAGAGAGAAGAAGATTCTTTTTTTAAAGAGTAAAATAGAGAATTGGATTGCAGTTGGTTCTCGGAAAAAATAGAGAACTCTATATTTGGAGAGTAAAATAGAGGGTAGGGTTGGAGATGCCCTTAGATTTATCATTGCATTCTATAATGCATATCACTAACCTTTACTGATTACTGATTTCCAGCTTGCTACACAAAGTTTTAAGGAAGCTTTAGGTGATGGCATATGGATTAGGTTCCTTGATGCTAAAGCACGGTCCGATGATCCAACTTCTGGAGGGCTTTTATATCCCAATGGTGAAGCACAATCTGATCTGTTAAAAAGTGCACAATATCCAATTGATGCCAGTGCATCTGTTCGACAATACAAGGACTTACAGCTATTTCATAGACTTGAGGAACAAGGAAGTACTGTGGAACTTCCTTGGAACAAAGTTTCGACACTCTTTAACATGGCAAGATTACTGGAGCAGTTGCATGACACTGAAACTGCCAGCATCTTTTACCGGCTTATCTTATTCAAGGTATGAACACATGTCCAATTGGCACTATGCCACTATCACATCGATTATGAACTGACTTATTGGTGACATCTAATATTGATGATTTTTTTTTGTTCTTGGTTGTTATATGATTAAGATGGTTGGACTTCTAAGAAGTAGTGCCATTCAATGTTTTCCATATGCATTCCTAGATTGTTATTGGAAGGTCTGGGTATTTACAAAAGGGGAAAAATTGTAACAGTATGAGCTGCACAGGTAAAAGACAGAAAGAAAACCTTAATCTAAAGATTAAGTATTAAAAAAGCATGAGCTGTCACATCAAAGTCAAAATAATGTAAGACTAAGATAGTATTAGTATATGTTGATTTGAATGCTTACTTAATTATACGTTGCCACTTGCCATTTAAGAATAAAGGTTAATAACTGCTTAGGGTCAACAAGAACTCTTTGTTTTTTAAAATTTTATTTTTCTGTTGCTGTGAAATTCCGGTAATGTCATTTTACTTTGATCAATTGTTACCTAAATGTCGAGCAACATATTAATTTATTTCTCAATTCAAATTACACTTCTTCCAGCAATTTTTAGATTCTTTCAAGCTATAAAAAATGTGATTTATAGTAAATTTACCTAGTTTCTAAATAAATCTTATTTATCAAAAGAAAGCAGTGTTTGGATTCACATTGAAAATTTGATGCAATGAAGCTTGTAAATGGAATCCCAGATTCTTTTGGAACAAAGGAAGCATTAATTTGAATTCCTTAAATTTGTGAATTATTTGTAGTATTACAATTGGTGTATAGAAGGGGGAGCCTTGGGGCAATGGTAAAGCTATCTCGGTACGGTCTATTGGTTACAAGTCCGAGCCGTGGAATCAACAATTGATGCTTGCATCAATATAGATTACCTACATCACACCCCTTGGTGTGGCCCTTCCCCGGACCCTATGTTAATGTGGGGTATTTTGTGCTCCGCGTTGCCCCTTCTAATCTACCATTGCTGTATAAAATTGTTAAACAAAAGACTATTGAGTTATTTATCAAAGAGATGTAAAATGGAAGATCAAAATTAAAGAATATGAATACATTCATAGATTCATCATTTTGGTTTGCTGAGCCAAAAAAGGTGAATTCAAACATTGCTTTCAATTTTGATGGAAATGAAAAAGTTACCTTTTTAAAATTTGATAATCTTCGTTATAAAAAGTGAATCATTTAACAATTCTTGTATAAAAACTATTACTAATTTATTTAGAAAGTTAATTGATGTTTATATCTTGCAAGCTTAATGAGAACCTATCTCCAAATAAAAATGGTATGATAGTCACATGCTTTTGGTTATATTGTTGTCTAATTGTTTCTGAAATCCTGTAAAAAAGATGGTAGATATAGGGTGGTTGCATGAAGTCAATAGTAATAAGCCGGAGAATCTCCCTATCTAAATGGAAGGGGTAAGTTTCTTTACCTCAGCTGCTTCCTTTGCCACTACCTGCCCCAATGTAATCAGGAACAAAGGTAGAGAATAGTATAAAGAGGAAGACAATCTCCCTTGTCTTAATCCCTACGGAGTGATTGAAGAAAGAAGGAGAGTGGTGGCTTGCTTCTCCCAGAGACATCATCAGAAAACAACTTTAGGGAGGGGGTGAAAACATTCTGTTGATTACACTCTTTAATTGTCAGTTCTCCACATTTGGATATGAGTTATATAATATAGAGATGCTGATCTTTATAGCCATGGATAGATCTGTTATATTACTATATATAATTATCTGAAACAATAGATTTTTCAGTAATAGATTATTGATAAAATATAGTAGTCATAGTGGGCTAATATATGACTTGAATCAATCAGGGCCTTTTAACTTTCTAGAACTTAATTAAACCAAAGAGTCGGGACTCTATTCATGCCCAATACAGATGGCCTTGTATAACTCTGTTGATGGTGCCTCATTAACTGTAAATAACACCACTGAAGGCTGAAGGGTGATTCTGCTGTCCGAAAATCAATTAAAAGATTTTCTCTGTTTACAGTTTGAAAGTCAGTCAGAAGATGCAAATAATATGAATCTTATGGAGATTTTATATAACTGTTGCATCTTTTTGCACTTTGGCTTTATGTCATCTTTGGCAATCCCGTATGTAACCTCTTTTCCTAAATTTCAGTATCCAGAGTATGCAGATGCTTATCTGAGGCTGGCGTCCATTGCAAAAGCCCGAAATAATGTGCAGCTAAGCAATGAGTTGGTTGTTGTTCTCTCCTTGTATCGTTATTTGCAAACTGTCTTCTGTTAACTCTCAATTACCCAAAAACCCCCTTCTACGAAAGATTTTCATTGACCATGAATTGTTGATGCGACCCCAACTCTTTTGGGGCTAAGGCGTAGTTGTTTTCTGTTTACAGATTAGTGATGCGCTAAAGGTGAATGAGAAGTATCCAGATGCACTGCTAATGCTTGGTGATTTGGAACTTAAGAATGATGACTGGGTTAAGGCAAAAGAAACTTTTCGGGCTGCTAAGGATGCAACTGATGGAAATGATTCTTATGCTACTCTTTGTCTGGTGCATATGTTTGTTTGAAGCTGATTAAATTTCTCATATCATGATTTTTGTTATTAGTTTGTGATTTGCATAATACCCATCTTGGACACGTTTTTTCTTGTCACCCTATTGTTTTGCTTGTTCCTTGATTTCTAGAAATTATTGACTTATCACTACAACTTTTGTCCTTACTATTTAACCTTATAGTAGAACCTGGGACATCAGCTTATTATTAAATTTTCCTGTATTTAAAGGGAAATTGGAATTACTTCGCGGCGATTCGGAATGAGAAAAGAGCTCCGAAATTGGAAGCAACTCATCTGGAGAAGGCTAAGGAACTTTATACAAAGGTATTGTTCTTCTCCCAGTAACTAGTTCAAATCTCAGGTTCCACCCATCCCTCAACAACCCCACCCAAGAGGATCAACACTATTCCCACTTAACCTCCCACATGACTGCAACTTCCACCTACAGTTTGGTGGTAGAGGTCCTCTACCAACCTCACTCATAAATGACAGTTTACCATATAATTTGTGTTCTTTCCAATTCTTTGTAAGTTGCTATCTGTTGAAGCCACGTACTAACTGATATGTTTTGACGATAGGCTTAAAGTAAGGTTGTAATACCTTAGAGGAAGATGGACAATAGGCTCAAAATGAGACTAATATTGCATTGAAATGATTACCAAATTATCCAGCTTTTATTTTCAAGTTTCTCTATTTGGGATCTTTGGATGTCTCATGACTTCTCAAATTTGTTTGTCCATGAGGCATGGTGACCTTTCCCAATTCTTTTTTTGGTTGTGAATTAGATGGTTACTTTATATAATTCTATGATTAGTGTCCCACATTGGAAAATATGTTTTTAGTGTTGTGTAATGTATGTATATATTAAAGGCTTAGTGTAAGACAGTTAAGTAACGTATCTCAATAATATTTTTCCCATGCCTTTATTTCTCACATGGTATCAGAGTCTTGGTAAGGAATTCTTGCTGTGCAGTAACCAGCAAGTCTGGGACAATCACCGTGCCTTCTTTTTGGTGATTTTTCAGGCAGATCACGCCACTCTTTCTCCAATGGGTCAACTAGTTGAGGAAATTCCAGCGAGAAAACCCCAGATAAACAATCCGCCAGATTCACCATCATGTGCTGGTGGAGCCTCCGTCTCCAGCGATGTGTCCGACACGCGCTCCAGGCGCATGAGACCTTTCTAGACCATCTTCCAAAACTGATCTTTTTTCCTTGGGTCGTCTAAGATTTCCGAGTCATCTCTCATCTATTGTTCTGTAGATTTTGGTCATACTTTTCCGGTGGCTTTCTGAATTTCCCCTACACTGGGGGACTCAGTTGAAGCTTCTATACCTTGTCCAACTTGTTTAAAAATTCTTTCAGCCTGCTTTAGTCAAACAGCAACTTCTTAGTCATTTTGGCAAATTTTTTAGGCAGATGAGTGGCCCGCAGATCTGATAGTATTCTCTCCTCTGGTCAGCTTTAAAATTTGTGGTTATTTGCTAAAATCAGTGTTATCAAAAGCAAAAAGAGCAAAAAAGCTCCAAGTTCTTGTGAGGATTTAAGTGCAAATAAAACATGCGCTTTAATGAAAAAAGGTGCAAATGGAGAAAAATACAAATATATATATTTCGCCCAAGACTAATAATTTATAAGCATGAATGACAAATATACAAACAAAGAAATTGAAAAATAATTACCATAAAGTGAAATATTAATTGTTTAGTGTCGTCTCCTCAGAAGAGGTTCATTGGCAAGGAAAAGTATGTCTCTAAACCTTGATGACGACACTGAAGCACACATTAAGCGAGGCGAAACGCTCAACACATTTTGAGCTTCGCTTCAGGGCTTAAGCGTACCTTTGATGACGACACTGAAGCACGCATTAAGCGAGGCGAAACGCTCAACACGTTTTGAGCTTCGCTTCAGGGCTTAAGCGTACCTTTGATAACATTGACTAAAATTTGTTTAGATTCTCTTTAATCCAAATTTCTTTTGAGTTTCATGCTTTTGGCTCCAAAAACACGGGAAGGGGAAATCCAACTTTAGGAGTTCATTATGATATTTGGGGGCCTAGTAGAGTCGGATCAACTTTAGGATTTCATTAGTTTGTTGGTATGATGGATGAATATTCCAGATGTATTGGGGTTTTATTAATGGAAAATCATTCTAAAGTTTTCTATACTCAAGAGTTTTTACTGAAATATAAAATCAATTTGGTGTTTCTATTCATACTTTTGTAGTAATAATGCCATAGAATACTTATCCTAGTTTAGCCGTTTATGACTTCCCAATGCTCTTTTTTTTTAACCCCTCCCTAGGAGCTCCCACCCATTTTGCTCCCTTGGTGACTCAAACTCACAACCTTCGGGTTGGAAGCGAGGGGTGCTTACCATTCTAGCAACTCCTTCTCGTCCCCGTGCTCTCAAGAGTGTCTTACTTGGTTATTTTTGAGTTTAGAAAGGGTTTTGTTGCTACTCATCTGGCCTTCGTCGGTATCTTATGTTAGCTGATGTTAAATTGTTTGAGCTCGACCTTACTTTGCATCTTTTGATCATCTCATATCTCTTAGGTATTGCCTATACCAACTTTTGAGTAATCTATTGTTACCCGTGTATTGGGAAGCGAGAAGCAGAAAAAAGCGATAAGGGCTCACTTCACAGGAGCAAGAAGCGTGAAGCGAAGCACACATTTTTTCCAAATAAAATGCTATTTAGTATAAATATAAAATATATTAAATATGCATAGATAAATAATGAAGAATTTAATAGAGGTAACATATTAAAACAAATCTTTCAATTCTTAGATTAAAAAGTAAATAATAGATTCTAGAAATAGATAGTCAATAATCCTCATAAGTCTTAACATATAAAGCAAATGCATAACCAAATCACAAATGGAGCAAAATCCTATTCTTCAACAAGATCCTCAAACTCTTGAAGTGCCATCAACAAGGGTACTACTTTGTCCTCATAGTCTTCATCGTCAGGGGGGGCTCATCAACAAGGGGCTCTACTTGAATTGGGACTTGAACCTGAACCTGTAGCTACTCTTTCCTTGCCCCTTAAAGAACACCCCCCCCCTCATTAAAACCATAAATATTCTCCTCAACACCACTTGCCATAGCAACATCACCATAAGTGAGACATTCTCCTTCGTATACTTCTTCATCTTCATGATTTTGGGGTGCTCTAGTTAACCCTTAATTTGCATCATCAATATTATCCAACAAAATTGGATCAATGGTATTGCGAGCATTGTAATGCCGCACCAATGTTCTACTATATTTGATGGACACTAGATCATTGAGGTGTTTTAACTCAGCCTATTTCTCTTTTTAGTATGGATTGCTCGTAGAAAGTAATTTATAGGAGGACATAGGACAATTAACATACCATTTAATTTAGTAATTATGACTTAAGCTTTTCAAGAAACTTCTCAATTATATCATAAACACCTTACACGTAGAATATTCATAAGAAAGTACAAGCAATTCCTTTTGTTAATCAATCACCCAAAAAGGACATTCAATCGAGATAGAGTAGTCAAAGTTCTAACATCTAAATAATTAGTTTATACTATACTATTTTATATATTTGTTAGAATTATACTACTCCTTCCGTCCCATTTTATGTGGCACCATTTCCTTTTTGGTCAGTCCCAAAAAGAATGTCACATTTCCTTATATGGTAAGTATTTAAAGGTACAATTCCTCTTTTACCCTTGTTGGTCCCACTTAATATTAAAGATAGTACTCCAATACATTTATGAGGTGAGAGAAAAGTGAGTCTACTTTTTAAAGGGCAATTTGGTAAACATTTCAAAGTCTTCATTTATTTATTAAACTCCGTGCCCAGTCAAATGTTGCCACATAAAATGGGACGGAGGGAGTAATATATATGAACTTTATATGTAACTATACATTCGACAGGGTATTCGGTATTTTTATATAAATATTGTACCTAATTCCAAACTTTTTAAAAATGGATACCAAATACCATAATACCGAAACTGCGGTATCAAACATTTCGGTTTTAATATGGTATTTGGTATCTAGAATACCATGCCCACCCCTACTTGTATTAGTTACATTTGCAACAGCTTGGTACAAATGGCATATATGCACCGGCTTGAGAGGGGTAGTTAGATAATTCGTCTATAAAATACTATGCTTAGTGCCCCACATTTGAAAATAGGTATATAGGACGGTGTAAAGTATGTATATAAATAGGTCTTGGTGTAAGACAGTTAAGTAACACATCTCAACAATAATTTTCTGTCCGTTGATTTCTCACAAGTTGCTTGTCCAATGTAGTCTTTAAAAGTGCATCAAGTGTGTGAATTGACTTCGTCAGTTATTTGCTTATTTTATTATTTTTTCGAATTTTTGGAGATAAGGTAATGGAGTTTTGTGTATCTTTACAGGAAGACCATAAAAAATTACTGTAAATGTGCTAAGTAAGATAATGGAGTAACTTAAATTTATGTGTATATTGGATTTCTTGTTTTAGCGTATGTGTCTAGGTGTTCTTAGTGAGATAATTGTATACGTCAAAAGAAATTATTTAACGTGTCATAAGTTTGTTTTGTATGCCATACAGTCTTTTGAAATGGACTTCATTTTGTTTAAGCTTCAAACTTCCTTTTTGGGATTTTTCTGTTTGCATTTTGATAAGACTCTTGGTTGAACATTTTCAGTTGTCTCATGTGTAAAATACTGTTCATTCCATCAGGTTCTCTTCCAGCATAATGCAAATCTCTATGCTGCAAATGGTGCTGGTGTTGTTTTGGCAGAAAAAGGTCAATTTGATATTTCAAAGGATCTTTTCACACAGGTCTGTTAACTTTTTCTACTTCTACATGGTTGAGGCAAAACTCCCAAGTTTATGAAGTATCTGCTGGACCTTAATCCTTGTAGGTTCAAGAAGCTGCCAGTGGAAATGTTTTCGTCCAGATGCCTGATGTGTGGATTAATCTTGCACATGTTCACTTTGCTCAAGGCAACTTTGCATTGGCTGTGAAAATGGCATGTTCTTGTGATCTCTTCAATTTTTAGCTACTTCTCAGGGTTGATATTTCCACAGCACTGAATATGTTGACGCTTTGTTCTTGCAGTATCAAAATTGCCTGCGGAAATTTTATTATAATACCGACAGTCAGGTGCTTCTTTATTTAGCAAGAACACATTATGAAGCTGAACAGTGGCAGGATTGTAAAAAGACTTTATTAAGAGCCATCCACTTAGCACCTTCAAATTATACGTTGAGATTTGACACTGGTGTAGCACTACAGAAATTTTCAGCCTCAACATTACAAAAGACCAAGCGGACTGTTGATGAGGTTCATTGCAATGATCTTCTCCTTTCTTCCTCTCCTTCCTCTTTCATCCTCCCCTTTGTCAAACTAAAATGAAGGGGTTTCTTTATTTTAGTCCCGTTAACTGCTCTTCCTCGTGGACATTTTAAAATATATATCATATGTTGTGATGATTTCATGATTTTCTGATAATGATTTAGTTCCTTTTAACTGTTCTTCCTTGTTCATGTTCTTAATATGTATCATACGCTGTGATGAATTCATGATTTTCTAGATAAGATGCAAGTACATCATGTGTGCATATGATACCTATTCAATAGGCCTTTAATGACATATTTGTGCCACATATCTATATTGAACCAGCATAGTCTTTGAAGCTGAAGCCTTGTGGTGGACAGGATGAGGGAAGCATGGCTGACCTGGTTTGGGCATGTGAATAGGAGGTGCACCAGTAAGGAGGTGTAAGAGGTTGTCTATAATAGGCTTGAGGAGAGGTAGAGGTAGGCTGAAGAAGAATGCGGGGGGTGGTGATAATTAGACAAGACATGACTCATCTTCAGCTTACTGAGGAGATGACCCAAGATAGGAAGGTATGGAGGTTGAGGATTAGAGTAGGTGAGTGTTGTTGTACTTTATGGGGGAGGGGGGGGGGGTAGTCCTCTCTTCTCATCTTTTCATTAATTAGCAGTACTAGTTTGTATTCCCGTAGACCTTAGGCTTAATTTTTACTACTATCTGTTGCTTTGTTCATCCTGATCTTTGCCATCTTTATTCCTTACAATCTATTGTTGTGATTACACTTCTTTCAAGCTAAGGTCTACCGGAAACAACCGCTCTAGCCCACACCCTATACAACCGCTCTTCCCCACACCCCACAAAGTAGGGTTAAGGTTTATGTACATCCTACCCTCCCAAGACTCCACTTGTGGGATTACACTGGGTATGTTGTTGTTGTAGTCTGTGGAGCTGAAAGAGAGAGATGCAGGGGGAGTAGCACTACTAGGTTCAATGAAGCAGTTACTAAAAAGATATGTACATACCCAGATCTGAAACCCAAAGCTCTTTAAGTTTTAGTTGGAGAACCAAGAAGGGGGACCTTCTCAAGTCAATTTACCTGTTTCTGGTTGGAGTAATGTGATTGCTGCACGGTCTATAATGTCCAACTGGTTGATCTTAGGAAATATAGTTGATCTATGCCAAGATTGTCTTGGCACCACCTAGGTTCTCATATATTGATACTTTGGCTAAATGTATTACTACCTGTATTTCAATTTGTTTGTCTGACTTTCCTTTTTAGTCTTTTCCTTTTTGACAACTCTTTAATTGCAACTTTCTGCGTGGCTTGTTTAAGACCACAAGAGAAAGACATTTAGGTACATTTTACCTACCTTTAGTATAAGACCACAAGATTCAACAATTTTTCAATACTTTCTTGAACTGTCTGTGCCAAGTAAAAAACCAGACAAACAACAGAGGGAGTATTTGCTTACTTACTTTACAGGTAGTTTGAGACTTTGAGTGCTATATTTTTCCATACATTCTATAATTAAATCACAAACAAAGAAAAAGGGTCATCTCCAGTTCTTATGTTTGTATCTTTTTTTTTTGACGGTGTAGGTGAGGGCAACAGTTGCAGAGCTGAAGAATGCAGTTCGCTTATTCAGTCTATTGTCTGCAGCTTCAAATCTTCATGTTCATGGATTTGATGAGAAAAAAATTGAAACTCATGTTGGATACTGCAAGCATTTGCTTGAGGCTGCAAAAGTTCATTGTGAGGCAGCTGAGCGTGAAGATCAACAGAATAAGCAGAGAATAGAACTTGCTCGTCAGGTCACATTGGCTGAAGAAAATCGTAGAAAAGCCGAGGAACAGAGAAAATATCAAGTTAGTTCTTTATAGCGCTGCATCTTATGATTATAGCTTTTGCTGCATCCTTTTTTACTCACATACCTTTTGGAAACAGCTAGAGAGACGAAAACAAGAGGATGAACTCAAGCAAGTGATGCAGCAAGAGCAGCATTTAGAGCGTATTAAGGTATATTTTCTCGTAGTCACTGCTATAACAATTGTTGCTAGTTCACATCATCTTTATACTCGGAAAAGTTATTGTAATAAATTTCTGAGCTCCAAAAGAAGAAAAATTTACAGTATCTTCACATTAGTAGCCTCACTTTCTCCACATGGATACCATTTCGGGTTCTATTCCTTGAACTTTCACTTTGGGATATAGAATTATTTTTAGAATTTTTCACCTGAGTACTTTTGAATAAAAGAAGTCAGTTGGTTTAAGATTATTTAAAAAATGGCATTTACACTATTTTTATTAACTAAGGATTGACAGGTTTATTTTCTTGTTTAGTTGATGGCATAATGTCTGAAGTATGATAAAAATACTAAAATAGAAGCTATAGCAGTTATGTGAAAGGTGTAAAATTGTCAAGGTTTATAGAGCCGTCGAAAGTTGTGCTTCATTGAGTATATATATGCCATTAAGTTGCATAAGAGAATATAACCTGTTTTAGGAAACAGTTGTTGATCTCTAAACTGCAATGTGAAAATTGTACTTTAGTTGGTTTACATATCATTGCTCTTCATCTCTCTTCAGTTCTTCAAGAATAGGAAGTTCAGTTGCACTAAGTTTAATACTTACATATTTTGCCTCTAGGAACAATGGAAAAGCAGTACTCCTGCCTCTAAGCGGAAAGACAGGCCCCAGAATGAAGATGACGAAGGCGGGCATGGTGAGAGGAGGAGGAAGAAAGGTGGGAAGCGGAGAAAGAGGGACAAGAAATCTCATTACGAATCTGAGGAAGCAGAAGCTGAGATGGATGATCAGGAAGAAGTGGATGATGTTGACCGTAACAGAAATTATGAAGAATCTTATGATCAAACAAATGATCATGATGATCAA
The DNA here is from genome assembly GCA_029582685.1 of Solanum piurae. Taxonomy (NCBI): domain Eukaryota; kingdom Viridiplantae; phylum Streptophyta; class Magnoliopsida; order Solanales; family Solanaceae; genus Solanum; species Solanum piurae. Next base: position 32,782 of record JAJOOO010017739.1, read on the forward strand.
GCAGAGAATAATCCACAGGATCTACTTGCAGCAGCTGGGCTTGAAGATTCCGATGCCGAGGATGACACTGTAATCTCTCTCTCTTCTCTGGGTGTATATATGTTTTCTCCTTCCACTGTTACACGTTTGGTACAAGGGATGGAGAGGGTAATTTGGAGTATGCTTGTTCATCTTATTGGGCAAATGTCTTTTTCCTTTAAGTGGTTTGGTAGAACTGGAAGGGATGTAAAGGGCATTTACTTCCTCGTTCCTATCTAAACTTGAGTACTTGCAAATTCTGACCTGTCAATAAAAACAAGAAAATTAACCCTTGTGACTCCTCTTTCACTTGCCTACCTCTTCTCTTTCCAACCAACCAAAACATTATGTTTGGCTCACATTAGGTTTCCTGAAAAAAAGAGGAATCTTTTAATTTTTCATCTTCCCATATAAACGGTGCTCTTCTGTTTATATCACATTCAACTTTCCGGAGTTCAAGGAAAGATGAAGTCATGCATAGAATGTTTAGGTTTACTGATTCTCCTTTTTTTTGGATTGCTGAAGGTTGCACCTTCATCAAATGCAAGTCGGCGAAGGCAGGCACTGTCAGAATCAGATGAGGATGAGCCATTGCAGAGGCAGGGAAGTGATGGAGAAGATGGAGAAAATGTTGCTGCAGATGATGATGAATGAAGATGGAATACATCTACATTCCTAGTGTGGTTGATGACAAGATTGTCAATATTCCTTCCCTTTGTGTCAAACACAGTGGGATTTCTGTTGCCTCTTTCTATGCCTGGCTGCGTTATAGTTTTTGTTTCCTGGGGTAGACTAACCTGGGTTATTGGTAGGAAGAAAAGGTAAATGTAGCTTAAGTTCTAGACAAACAGCTATACTGTAAATGCACAAGCTTAACAACCACCCATTTGTGTTGATGGGGTTGTTTGATAGGGTGTATAAGAATAACTCTAAATAGAGTGTATTAGTAATGCTTGCATTAATAATGTTTTGTATTATTAATGTTGGAATTAGTTATACATAGACTATTTCTTATGCATTGTTTGTATGGTGTAGTAAAAATAACATTCATTGCATAAAAAAATTTACTTACAAAAGTACTTTTCACAATTATTGTGGAAAAGATGTAAAACAGATTTTGAGGGATAATGTGGTCTATAACCATGCTAATGCATGTATTAAAACCTCTTGTATTACTAATACCTAGAGATTCATGGTATTAGTGCATACATTACTTTTGCTAATAAATTCTACCAAAACAGAGTGTTTTGATCCCCTAATCTATAAAATGGATATGATGTGTTGTTGTTCTTTGATCCCCTAATCTACATCTATCTATCTATACTATTATAAAAGTGAGAAGACACAGTTAAAAGGAATCAACCAGAACACCAAAATGTATCAACTGTTTCTTAATTCCAATGAGACGTCTGTTTCTTTTTGTATTTCATATCATTCTGATTTTCTGGGGACTTTTTTTTCGATTCCGAAGTTATAGATATCACACTTATGGTCATATGTTGGGTCATCTCAACCATACTAAAGCAATCACTTGGAGTTCCGACTTTTTTTTTTGGGTATATATACAGGGCCGTCTCAACAAGTTTGGGGGCCTAAAGTCAAATTTCATAAAGAGGCCCTATTTTTTTAGTTGACAAATATAAATTGAATAATTATAACATATTCGGTGTAATCCTACAAATGAGGCATGGAGAGGCAGGATATATCAGACATTATGAAATAAGAATAAAAATAATGTAAATTTTCAATGAAAATTATATAATATAAAGTTAGAATAATAAAACATGACTCGGAATTTTTTAAAATATGATGATATTAAAATAGTGTTGCGATGAATTTGATAAGTTGATATAATAATATTAAAATATTATTGTTTAGTTTTAGTGCTTGAAATTCGAATAAGACACCAAAAACAACTTTGATTTTTTTATAAACACACAACAATAGATTTTACATAATTTAGAAGGTTTGAACGTTTGAGAGACTTTAGAATATTCAATAATGAAAGAATAAAAAATAGTGAAAGGAGAATAAAAAAAAGTAAGTATAAGAACACAATACTGTTGGTTCATGATAATCGTCAGAATATAAATGAGCTAGACAACAAAATAGATAGTCACACGCAAAACTAGAAAGGATACTACAATTAACTAGCCACATAATAATCTAGAGATACTACAATCAACTAAACATATTCAATTTCTCAATTATATTTTCTATACAAAAAATTCTTTTCAAATTTATAATTACATGAATTTTTTTAACAATATATATATATATTTATACACACACATACATCTTTGGGAGAAAATGGGGTCCCCAAAAAAATTGGGGCCCCAAGCGATTGCTTTAGTGGCCTTATAATCGAGACGACCCTGTATATATATAGTTAAAAGAAATTCTTGATGAATTTGAAAAGATTTTTTTGGTTAAAAAATATAATAATATTTTACCTCATTTAATATAGGGATCATTGAGAAATGTATTAGTGTTTAATTAATTGTAGCATCCCTTTTATGTTGTTATCTATATTGTTGCCTTATTTATATTCTCATGATTATCATGAACCAACATTATTATTTTTATATTTACTTTTTTTTTTTTTTACTATTTTGATTCTCTCATTATTGAATATTCTGAAGTCTTTCAAACGGTCAAATCTTCTACATTATATGCAAAATCTATTGTTGAGTGTTCATAAAAAGATCAAATTTATTTTTTGGTGTCTTCTTCAAATTTCAAGCACTAAAATTCTAACCTTCTATTATATATTTTATATTTGAAAATGTACATTATTTACATTCTTACTTTATAATTTCAGTGTATATTCTACCCTTCAGACATTATTTGCAGGATTATACTGAGTATGAAGTTTGACTTTAGCCCCCAAATTCCTTAAGACCCCTGGTGGATTGCTCAGAATCTAATGAAATACAAAACAAAGAGAAAAAGATTAATTTGTCTTATAAATTAACAAAAGAAGTTTACTAATTAATCTATGACTTTTAAGCTCTGTTGCATACAACCGTTTTTCCTATTAATTAGGACTGTCTTGTTTAGCTCGAGTTATTATCTTTGATGGTCAATCAACTAATAGTTCTTTTCAAAGAAAATTACTTAACTTTCTTTTATAATCTCAAAGTCACTCAATTTAGGATTTTTCTTACAGAAAGTCCTGTAGTGTTTTTTTTAAAAAAAGGGAAAAAAAACTTAACTATACAAAATAAGCACCTAAATAACAACGATACAACAATAGTTTTTTTTTCACCAACATAACAATAGTTTTTTTTACAAAATAATGAAATTATTAAACAAAAATTGGAACAATAAAATAAATAATAAAATGAAAAACAAAAATCGGAACAATAAAATAAATAATAAGAAGAAAAACAAAAATTGGAAATTAAAGCATGACAGCCCACAATTTATTTTTTAATTCCTTAATTTTCTCCCTCTCTCTTATTCTTCCATAAATATCTCTAATATAGTTACTGCTTCTCTCTCATAATTCTAATCGAAATCAAACTCTATACCTCCACTATTCTGAAAGTGCGTTCAATAGAAAATATGAATATTTTTTCAATTTTAATTCAGCATCACGGGAGATGGAATGAAACAGGTATTCACCATAATAATTGCTTCGATTATGGTTGTTTTAAGGGATAATGCATAAGTACCCCCCTAGACTATGACCGAAATCCCAGAGACACACCTAAACTTAACTAGGGTCCTATTACCCTCCTGAACTCATTTTTTTTGTATTTTTGTGCACCTTTTGTGCTGATGTGGCACGTTCAGCCACCCAAGTTGGTTGTGTTTGTACACACTCGCCCGCCA
>JAJOOO010017740.1:0-39709 GCA_029582685.1 Solanum piurae
TCTATATTTAGATAATGAAAGAATAGAATGGTACGATCTAGAAATAAATTCAGATTAAAATGAATTACGAATATTTACAATATTGGATAGAAGCTATGAAAGATATAAAACTATTAGAACAATTAATGGAAAATAATTTACATATGTAACAAAGAACCCCAGATATGTTATATCTAGAATACATCATAAATAACATAAAATAAATATCAAGATTAAAACCTTTAGCTAAAGAATATTATAATAAAACCTTTAGCCAGACATAAGATGAATTCCGCACCGAAAAAATGGTATCAATTATTCACCAAAAATTCATCAATCTTAAAGCAAAAGAGGAGAAAAGCATCGACAAAACCCTCTCCAAGAACGCAACAAGTTTTCATCAGTTCTACCCCGAAAATGAAAGATTTTTCCGTGAATTTCATCACCAGGTATGTGGGATTTTACTAGTGGGTTCCTTTTACCCATTAGGTCCATAGAATTCAGTCAGATTCTTGATTCCCTTCATATTATCTAGACCTAGGGTTTCTAGAATTTCAGCATATTATTATGAATTAATTACTCGATGTTCCTAATAAGATTATCATGATATTAGTATAGTTTTGGGTAGATTCTTTCATAAATTCAGAAACCTAGCTATGTAGTTCTTTTTGTTCATGAATTACACATGCTACGTCAGTTATCTCAGTTATAAAGGCCTCATATTTGAATGTCTCATTATTAGTACATTAATATTGCATTTTCAGTTAGCATGTCAGTATTTGAGCTATCCAGTATTACAGAAATTCAGCTATAAATTGTTAATTACATAATCAATTGGGAGTATCTTAATACTGAGTGGACTAGGGTCAGTCACGCTCACAGTCCCAAAACTATGTGCCCCGTAGGTAAGTCCCCTCTGTGGGCATTATACTTAGTGATCACGCCATTATTTCCTCTATACCTCTAGCAGGGTATATTGGGTCCTCTCGATGGGGCGTATACATCAGCCTCTACATTTAGCTCATGTGGTTTTATGTCGGTTATAAGTAGCTCCCACAGTCCGGACAGATTTTATTGCATGGACCATGTTATCAGATTTCAGTCTCAATATGTTATAAACTTGATCATTGCATTCAGTTATGTCACGTTCAGAAATCTCAGTATAATATCATGTTTATCTCATATCATTACTCAGTTATATATATGCTTTGTTCAGTTATGTATCTTGTTCAAATTTATTCTATATTGCATGCTCAGTACCTTTCAAGTACTGATGCATACTCTGCGCTACATCTTCTGATGATGTAGGTTCAGGTTCTCACGACCCAAATCATCGTGATTGGCACCCACACTAACCCTCCGATAGGAGAACCACTACTACAACCCAAACCAAGCAACTAAACCAAACTAAAGCATTTAAGTTACGAAAGCAAGTTAAATACTAAGGAAAGAAATAGGGAGTTCACATAAACTCCAACAAAAGTCTAACAACGAACTAAACAATGAGGAAGAAATAACCTAGAACCTGAAAGTCAATGTACCACAACATCTAAAGTTCAACAAGTCTAAACAAGAAGGGATACAACTCTAAACTAATGTACTAATAACTAATAGAAATGTCTATGTTTGGAAATATGGACATAGACTAAAGGAGAACTCATGGCAGCCCGGATGAATTGGCTCACCCTTGAATTTGAACGACGATCACTGATCTTCTAAGCGAGGTCTGTCAGTAGCTTCTTGAAGATGTCCTGTACTCAACAAAAATAAGAGCAAGTACACTATCAATACACAACCACAGTGTACTGGTAGGATAACGCGACTATCCCACTAAGTGTAACATAAGCAAGTCAATACAACAATATAATCACATGCATATATCGAACATATACAATATCATCAACATTTACGAACAACGAACAACTTCACATTTCTCAAAATACACAATTATGAAAAATCATTGGTCCTCTCATGGAACCCAAACCCAAACATTTAGCATACCGGAACGTGGTACCCGATCCAATGATTAATTCGGAACGTGGCAACCGATCCCATAATTATGCCGGAACATGGCAACCGATCCAAGTTAGTTATGTTGGAACGTGGCAACCAATCCATTCAACACACCACAATCACAATCACAAGTATATCCTCAAGATCATACAATTAAGTCATGATTTCATGGTAACCATCATTCATCTATCTCATTTACAACAAGTGTGATCAATAATGCAACATTCATATACATACATGCATCATAATGAAGCAAGAACAAACATACATCACACAATCATAGAATCACAACCATCACCTACCTCAAACAAGCTTGAAACCCTAAGAAACTTGATCCTTCCCTTCTCGGATTCGTTTCGCTTGTTCTTGGTCTACAAATCATCAATATAATACGAGAATCAATAAACAATCACTAATTACCCAGATTACTAACAATTCTAACAACCCTAGATCATACCCATGATCCTAAGTATCCAAAATAGTGTTGTTTCCACCATAGAATCTAGATCAAAACCCTCCCACATCATTAATTATCCATTATATTACGTTCTACAGATCGAAAAATGGATTCGGGGAGTGAAGAGCTTACCTTTAGCCTCAAGAATGGTGGGAAACTGTTAGGAGTCGTCTAGGGTTCGTTCCTTAGCTCTAAAAATAAAACAATGCAAAATAAGGTTGTTTAGGGGTTTATTTACGACTTTAAGTCGCGTCGAACCCGCCACTGCGGCCCTCATCCCGTTGTAGTGGCCCCACCAAAGCGTCTTGAACGAACCAGTGAGCTATTTAAACAATTCCAGAATCCCCATTTCACAACACACCTCTAACCAATGACTCTCAGAAAATACCCTTTACACTAAGGTCGATTCCAGGAGTTCTACTCACCTGAATTCAATTCCCTAAAGTCGTACGGATTCCTTAATGAGTTATCTATCCACTCATATGATCAATTTCATAAATATATCACCCAATTGCTACCATATTTTCCTATACTTTGATGACTCCGATTTCATCCAAATCTGGACTAGGTTGGGAAAATCCAAATATTACGAAAAAAATTATGGTACCAATTTTTGCCCCGTTGGCATGTCTATAATGACGAAAACAAGTCGTTACATAGGTCCTCGGATTGTAGATCACGCATAGATCAGTTCTCTATCTCTATTTCAGTAGCATCAGTGGTGAGTCCTCATTTCTCGAGGACGACAGACATGTTTCTTTTGCTTTTAGTCTTTAGTTCAGTTTTGCTAGATTTAGCTAAGGCATATCCGAGCACTTCTAGTCAGTTAGAGGCTATTTCCAAACATAGTCAGTTTCAGCTTTAGTACTTGAGTTTGACTTTTTTGTTGTTGTTAAACTCTCAGTTTCATATATTCGGACAATTTATGGGTATTCCCCATCATTTAGGTTTGTCTTATGATTTCACTTCCGCAGAGTATTCTTTTATTTTCAGAAAATCTTTAAGTATGCTTTTGATATGCCAGTAGGGTTAGCTTGGGGTCACTCGTGATCCTAGGTCCCGTGTCTGCGTCTTGGGGATAGCTTGGGGGTGTGACAAACTTGGTATCAGAACACTAGGTTTAAGAGTCCTAGGATGTTTGAAAAGCCACAATAAGTAGAGTCTTTTTCATGGGTCTGAAGTGCACCACATCTAATGAGAGGGAGGCTACTAAGTGTTTTAGGAAACTTCAATTTCTTGTTACTCTTATCGTGCATAAGGTATGATCTAATTCCTCATTCTGACTCGTCGTTATGCACTTTCAGATCATGCCTCCTCGTAGAACTTACGGAAGGAATGATAATGCACGCAATGCTAATGCATCTCATCCAGTCCTAGATCAGGAATTTTTGAATGCTGAATTTTGGAACGCAATTCAACTTTTGGCTTAGAGTGACCAACTATAACAACCAGTAGGTTCCAGTTCCTGCAAATGCTAGTGGGGGATCATCAGTAGCTAGGGTCTATGATTTTATTAGGATGAATCTGCCAGAATTTCTAGGGTCGCAGATTGGTAAGGATCCCCAAAACTTCATAGATGAGGTCAAAAATATCTTTGGAGTGATGCAGGTGACATGTAATGAAAGGGTAGAGATGGTATCCTATCAGCTTAAGGATGTAGCTCATATATGGTATACTCAATGGAAAGAAAGCAGGGGTACAAATGCAGCTCCTATCATTTTGGAATGCTTTAGTGAGACCTTTCTTGATAGGTTTTTCCCAAGAGAGTTGAGGGAGGCAAGAGCTTAGGAATTCATGAATTTGAGGAAAGGTAACATGACAGTCCAAGAGTACGGGCTCAAGTTCACCCAACTCTCTAGGTATGCTCCTCACATGGATACCGATTCCAGGGCTTAAATGAACAAGTTTATGTATAGGGTATCAGACTTAGTGAAAACATAGTGTAGGAATGCTATATTGCTAGAAAATATGAACATATCTAGGCTCATGACTCATGCTCAATAGGTTGAGGGAGATAAGCTTAGGGAACATGCTCAGGATAATAAGAAGGCTAGAATAGGCAACTATGAGTGTTCTCAACAAAAATTGGGTGGTGGAAATCGCTTGCAGTTTCAGAAAAAATCTTCAGCTCCACCACCTTCATCAACTAGTGTTCCATCCTCCAAGTTTCGACATGATCAAAAAGGTAGGAAATCCGAATCTAAGTCTCAGGGGAGTATTTCAGGCAACAGAACCTACCCAACTTGTCCAAAGTGTGGTTAGAACCATCCGGGCGAGTGTCTTGCAGGAAAGGAAGGATGCTTTGGGTGTGGTCAGTCTGGTCACAGGTTGAGAGATTGTTTTTCTTCCAAATACGGTCAAGGAGGCAACAGTGGTAGGGTTCAATCTACAACTTCAACAGCACCAACAGGTCGCCCGACTAAGCAGGGTAACTCATCTGGTACAGGTGGCGGACAACACCAAAATAGGTTGTATGCTCTTCAAGCTTGCTAGGATCAGGAAGATTCTCCTGATGTAGTAACTGGTACGTTATGAATTTTTAACTTAGATGTTTACGCTTTGTTACATCCAGGGGATAATCTTTCCTTTGTAACTCCTTATATAACAGTCAACTTCAGTGTTAGCCCAGAAACTCTTCAGAATCCTTCTCAGTTTCTACTCCAGTCGGTGACCCAATTACAACTTGATGGGTATACAAAAATTGCCCTGTCACGGTCTTCTAGAAAGTCGCCTCAGCAGATATTGTAGAGTTAGAAATGGTAGATTTCAATATCATTCTAGGCATGGATTGGTTACATTCCTGTTATGCCTCATTCGATTGTAGAACTATGATTGTTCGTTTTCAGTTTCCAGATTAACCAATCTTCTAATGGAAGGGTAGTAGCTTAGAGCCTATGGGTTTATTTATTTCTTACCTTAAGGCCAGAAAGATGATTTCTAAGGGTTATCGAAGGCCAGAAAGATGATTTCTAAGGGTTATATCTATCATCTAGTTCGGTTTAAGGATTCAAGCTCCGAAACCCCAACTCTTGAGTCAGTTCCAGTAGTTAATGAGTTGCAAGAAGTGTTTCTAGAAGATCTTCCCGGAGTTCCTCCCGAAAAGGAAATCCACTTTGGAATTGATCTCCTTCCAGATACCCAGCCTATTTATATTCCTCCCTACATAATGGCTCCAGTTGAGCTTAAGGAATTGAAAGAGTAGTTGAAAGACCTTCTAGATAAGTGCTTCATCAGACCTAGTATTTCCCCATGGGGTGCACCAGTATTGTTCGTGAAAAAGAAAGATGGATCTCTCAGGATGTGCATTGATTATAGACAGTTGAACAAGGTAACAATCAAGAATAAGTATCCCATCCCCAGGATTAATGACTTGTCTGACCAATGTCAATGTGCTAGTCATTTTTTGAAGATAGACCTCAAATCCAATTATCATCAGCTCAGAGTCAGAGATAGTGACATTGGGAAAACAACCTTCAGAACTCAGTATGGTCATTATGAATTTGTAGTTATGTCATTTGGACTAACCAATGCTCCTACAGCTTTCATGGATTTGATGAACAGAGTGTTCAAGCAGTATTTGGACTTGTCCGTTATTGTCTTTATTGATGATATCCTCATTTACTCTAGGAATAAATAAGAATATGCGACTCATTTGAGGGTTGTCCTGCAAACTCTCAAAGATCGCCAGTTATTCGCTAAGTTTAGCAAATGTGAGTTTGGTTTCAATCCGTTTCTTTCCTTGGTCATATATATCTCGCGAAAGGATCCGAGTAGATTCTCAGAAACTAGAAGCAGTGAAACAATGCCCTAGACCTACCTCTCCTATAGATATCAGAAGTTTCTTAGGTTTGGCTGGTTATTACAGAAGGTTCATGGAAGGATTTTCATCCATAGCTTCTCCATTGACTAAGGTGACTCTAAAAAAGTTAAGTTTCAGTGGTCAGATGATTGTGAGAAAAGCTTCTCAGAACTGAAAACTAGGTTGACTACAACTCCTGTTTTGACTCTACTAGAGGGTTCAGACAGTTATGTGATCTACTGCGATGCGTCCACAGTTGGCGTAAGTTGTGTCTTAATGCAACGAGGTAATGTTATAGCTTATTCTTCTAGACAACTTAAGGTGTATGAGAAAAATTATCCGACTCACGACCTCGAGCTTGCAGCAGTGGTGTTTGCACTTAAGATTTGGAGACATTACTTGTATGGTGTTCACGTAGATATGTTCACAGACCATAAAAGCCTTCAATATGTGTTCACCTAGAAAGAGTTGAATCTTCACCAGAGAAGATGGCTTGAGTTCATGAAAGATTATGATATGAATGTGCTTTAAAATCCTGGTAAGGCCAATCTAGTAGTTGATTCTCTTAGCAAACTATTTATGGGTAGTGTAACTCATGTTGAGGAAGAAAGAAAGGAACTAGCAAAAGATGTTCATAGGCTTGCTCACTTGGGAGTTTACCTTATGAGCATATCAAATGGTGGTGTAACAATTCAGAATGGGTCAGAATTTTCATTGGTAGCGGAGGTTAAGGAAAAACAAGAGAGTTATCCGAAATTGCTTCAACTAAAGGGTGCAGTTCATTAGTAGAGAGTTGAGGTTTTCTCCCAAGGGGGAGATGGTGTGCTTCTCTATCAGGGTCAATTGTCTGTTCCTAATGTGGGTGAGTTGAGACAATAGATTCTTATAGAAGCCCATAATTCAAGATATTCTATTCATCGAGGTGCCAGTAAGATGTACCGTGATTTGCGGGAAGTCTTTTTGTGGAATGGTATGAAAAGGGATATAGTAGATTTTGTGGCTAAGTACCCCAATTGTCAGCAAGTGAAGGTAGAATATCATAAAGTAGAAGGTATGACTCAAGAGATCAACATACCTAGTTGGAAGTGGGAAGTGATCAACATGGACTTCATTACATGTTTACCTCGTACTCGCAGACAACATGACTCCATTTGGGTGATAGTTGACAGAGTTACTAGGTCTGCTCGCTTTTTGGTGGTTAAGACTACACATTCGACTGAGGAATACACCAAGCTTTACATTAATGAATCAGTCAGGTTTCATGGGTTTACTTTGTCTATCATATCAGGTAGAGGTCCTCAGTTTACCTCTCATTTCTGGAAGGCATTTCAGAAAGGTCTTGGTACTCAGGTTATTCTTAGCATAACATTTCATCCACAGACGGATGGTTAGGTAGATCATACCATTCATACCTTAGGGGACATGTTGAGAGCTTGCGTGATCAATTTCAAGGGAAGTTGGGATGATCACCTACTTCTTATAGAGTTCGCCTACAACAATAGCTAGCATTCCACAATTCAGATGGACACTTATCAGGCATTGTATGGGCGTAGATGTAGATCTCCAGTTGGTTGGTTTGAAGTAGGGAAAGCGGACTTGATATGGCCAGATTCGGAACATGATGCTATGGAGAAAGTGCAACTCATTAGAGATAGACTTAAGACAGCCCAGAGTCGCCAGAAGTCCTATGTAGATGTAAGGAGAAAGGAATTGGAGTTCCAAATTTATGATTGGGTTTTCCTAAAAGTGTCACCTATATATGAAGGGAGTGATGAGATTTGGCAAGAAAGGGAAGCTCAGTCTAAGATATGTAGGCCCTTACAGGATTTTGAAAAGAAATGGAAAAGTGTCTTATGAGTTAGAGTTGCCAGTAAAACTAGCAGCAGTGCATCTAGTTTTTCACATTTCGTTGTTGAAGAAGTGTTTGGGTGATCTAACATCTATTCTACTTTTAGAGAGTGTGGTTGTGAAGGATAGTCTCACTTATGAAGAGGTACCAGTTGAAATCCTTGATAGTCAGGTTCGAAGGTTGAGAAATAAAGAAGTCGCTTCAGTTAAGGTTTTGTGGAGGAGTCAGTCTGTAGAGGGAGCTACTTAGGAAGCAGAAGCAGTCATGAAGGCCAAGTATCCTCACCTCTTTCCTTCCGATTCCACTCCAACTTGAGGTAACAGTTCCTTTTCAGTTTTTAGTCATTCATGCGTATATTCAGTCTTAGTATCTTGTTCCTTTAGTTGTTCTTGCATTTTCAGCGTATTTGCATGTTCTTGGAACTTAGTTCAGTCAGAAATGAGTTTCTAGTATTTATTGGTAAGGTTTGCAGCTCTTTCCCTCCATTTTCAACTAGTTTAGTCTTCATTCGAAGACGAATGTTCCCAAGGGGGAGATAATGTAACACCACGTATCCAAAAACATACCAAAATGCAAGTTTCAAAAGTTGCAGGTGCAACCCACGGTTGCCACCCACGGACCGTAGGGTGACCCACGTTCTGTCCTAGTGGTCCATGGTCCACCACCTGCAACCCTCCCAAGAAAGACCCAGCAAATTTTTCTAAGCCCAGACCTACGCCAGGATCCACAGACCGTATGTCAGACCACGGTCCGTGCTCCAGGGCCATAGGTCAAACCCCAAATTTCAACTCCCAGAACCCCATTGACGACTGACCAGAATGGACCATCGGTCCACCCACAGTCCGTCGGTCTTGTCTATCGGTGACCCCCGACAAATTTTAAGTAAGGGGTTATTTGGTCTTTTCCTTATGCGTTGGAGCCCTAAACTACGTTGTTTAACCCCTAAACTACATCGTTTTAGTATGTTTTAGCCTAGTAAACTAAATAGAACCTAACCTAATCAATTATTCACCAAAAATTCATCAATCTTAAAGCAAAAGAGGAGCAAAGCATCGACAAAACCCTCTCCAAGAACGCAACAAGTTTTCATCAGTTCCAACCCTGAAAATGAAAGATTTCTCCGTGAATTTTGTCACTAGGTATGTGGGATTTCACTAGTGGGTTCCTTTTACCCATTAGGTCCAAAGAATTCAGTCAGATTCTTGATTCCCTTCATATTATCTAGACCTAGGGTTTCTAGAATTTCAGCAGATTATTATGAATTAATTACTCGATGTTCCTAATAAGATTATCATGATATTAGTATAGTTTTGGGTAGATTCTTTCATAAATTCAGAAACCTAGCTATGTAGTTCTTTTTGTTCATGAAATACACATGCTACGCCAATTATCTCAGTTATAAAGGCCTCATATTTGAATGTCTAATTATTAGTACATTAATGTTGCATTTTCAGTTAGCATGTCAGTATTTGAGCTATCCAGTAATACAGAAATTTAGTTATAAATTGTTAATTACATAATCAATTGGGAGTAGCTTAATACCGAGTGGACTAGGGTACGTCACCCTCATAGTCCAAAAATTACGTTCCCCATAGGTAAGTCCCCTCTATGGGCATTATACTTAGTGATCACGCCTGTCATGGATCTATACCTTAGGCAGGGTATATTGGGTCCTCTCGATGGGGCGTATACATCGGACTCCACATTTAGCTCATGTGGTTTTACGTCAGTTATTAGTAACTCCCACAGTCCAGTCAGATTCTATTACATTGACCATGTCATCAGTTACAGTCAGTTTTCAGTCTTAGTATGTTGTAAACTTGGTCATTGCATTCAGTTATGTCATGTTCAGAAATCTCAGTATAGTGACATGTTTATCTCATATAATTGCTCAGTTATATGCTTTATTCAGTTATGTATCTTTTTCAGCTTTATTCTATCCTGCATGCTCAGTACCTTTCAAGTATTGATGCATAGTATGTGCTACATCTTCTCGTGATGTATGTTCAAGTCCTCAGCTTCCACTTCACGCATAGATCGGTTCCCGATCCCAGTTCAGTAACATCAATGGTGAGTCCTCATTTCTCAAGGATGGCATACATGCTTTTTTTTTTAGTCTTTGGTTTAGTTTTGCTAGATTTAGCTGGGGCATGTCCCAACACTTCTAGTCAGTTAGAGGCTATTTTCAGACATAATCAGCTTCAGCTTTAGTATTTGAGTTTGACTTTTCAGTTGTTGTTAAACTCTCAGTTTTCATATACTCAGACAGTTTATGAGTATTCCCCATCATTTCAGTGTATCTTGTGATTTAGTTTCTGCACAATATTCTGTTATTTTCATAAAATCTTTAATTATGTTTATGATATGCCAGCAGGGTCAGCTTGGGGTCACTCGTGATCCTAGGTCCCGTGTGCGCGCCCTGGGGGGTAGCTTCGGAGCGTGACAAACAATTAGGGTCCTTGATTGAATAATGCTATCAAAGACACTTAATCCAGTTCTAAGCGTCAACGATCGTTAGTCAGTATATAACCCAACTAAATGAATTGGGGTCGAATCCCACAGGGAGTGGTACGTGTTTAAGATTCAAAAGTCAAGTGTGAATATGCTCAAATCAACCATAGGAATAGACATTTACGAATAAAACTATAATTAAAATCAGGGGGTGACACAAATGTCAAATCAGGGGTTTTTAGTTTTGACTATAAACTACAGCAGCAAGCAAAATAATATGAAAATGACAATAATGAGATGGGTTCTTAGGATGTGATTCGATTATAGGCTAATGTAGACAAATGGATAATTGCAACTGCTAGAAAATAGCTGTGAATTAATGAATAAGCTAGACTATAGAGGAGGTAAATATTCTCTCGAATAATTTATCCCGAATCAAGTCAATTTCTCACGAACATCAACAAGCATGCAAAATAAGAACAGCCTACGCTTTAGTCCATTCGCTCTCTCGAGATGAATGTGTGAAAAATGGTTTAGGATTCACTCTCTCGAGCTGAACCCATGACAACCCAATACCCACATACTATCAATCAATAATCTTGGTTTTAAAACCTCTCTCTCGAGCAAGCCAAAAACACGAAGGTAGAACTGCATTTGCAAGTACAATTCTTTAAATTAAACCACAATTAATGATTGAAATCACTTCTAAACAACATTTAAACTAACAATTAGCAATAACCATAAACTAAATCACCCCATAATCACATAATCACACCCCAAGAATTGGGGTTTTAGCTAGACATCATAAAAAGATAGAAATTGTTACCAAATTGTGTTTCCATCAACTGGGTACGATTAATTTTATCTTTAGAATGGTCCAAATTGAAAAATCTCAAAGGCCCACTTCCAATTTCTCAAAAATGGAAAACTTCAATTCTTCAAAGCTAAAGAAAACTTGTCTCTCTACTTAGGACTCTAAATATTTTGAAGTATGATAATTAGATAATGATAATGATTTTCAAAAACGTATTTATAGTCGCCAAATATATGCTGTGAAGACACATTCGGCGCAATAAGTCGGGCTCACTGATCAACTCGACGATCCGGCATTTGGTCCATTCCATTGCCTTCTTGCCTGGTCTTCAGCATCCTCCAAGACTGTAGTTTTGGGTGATCTAACACTACATTGCGGAACCTCTCGATGATCCGTTGAATGTTCCTTTCTCTCGCCGACTTGATTTTCTCCTTCAGGGCTTGGCACACTGGAACTTTAGGCGATGAAGAATCCCTTCGGCGACTCACCAAGTAGACTTGGCGACCATCAGACTCCCTTTTCTTTACTCTTTCAGCTTACTTTGTTCCTTTTTGCACATTAGTGTCCTTGCATTGTTCCTCAATCCATATACGTGGAAATCAAGGGTTTTACATCAGTTATTGGCAGAAAATAAGCATTTGAGGACAATAAATCTATACAAATAAAGCCCTAAATGAGTCCAAATCTCTGACTCATTAACACCCCCAACTTAAACTTTTGCTTGTCCTCATGTAAAACTCAAGTTCAGTAGTTCAAAAAGGATGTCTCAAACAGTGCTACACAAGACTCAATCACGAATGCACACAACAAGACTCAATTTACTTATGCAAGGATCAATTGTGCACTCAAAGATTCAAGTTGTGACTCACCATTATCATCAATTTCACATTAGCTTCAAATGCAAGTTCAAGTTCAACAAAGGTACTCAAATGCCCTCACACAAAGATGATTACATATTCATACACAATTGTTCAACAAATTATATCTTCGACATCACAAACAACTCTCACACTCACAAAGATGAACACATGCATGACTCCACCCATACGTTTGCCCTTATTTTCCAATCAACACTTGTTTCAGCTCACTTAAAATCAAAAAGGTCTTTTCAAGGCTTGTAACGGGGCTGAGTGTAAAGGTATGGTCATTAAGGCTCAGTGGTTGACATCCTCATGAAATGTGCTGTGAACAACACTTCCTTTTCTTTTCTTCATCATTCTTATCCATGCTCACAATTCACCCCATTATTCACCTTCCATGGAATACCGGACACCCCATTTGTTTTGTAACTTCCACAACTTTTTCATTCTTCTTTTTTCTTTTCTTTTTCTTTTTTTTTTTTGTATGGAGGGGTTCCATCTTTCTCAAAACCATGGGTCGAGGGGGACTTCTTTGCACTTCTTGATTTACCTTCTCTTTTCACCACACCCCCAACTTAGGCTTCT
The DNA here is from genome assembly GCA_029582685.1 of Solanum piurae. Taxonomy (NCBI): domain Eukaryota; kingdom Viridiplantae; phylum Streptophyta; class Magnoliopsida; order Solanales; family Solanaceae; genus Solanum; species Solanum piurae. The sequence continues at coordinate 12,808 of JAJOOO010017740.1, forward strand.
TACCTAGGTTGGCTATTCAAACAAACCACACTTCATGAGGATTATGGGTGAAGATATAAAGAGAAGTCTCATTTGCATCAAGTTTATTCCAAGAAAAGGCTAAGGCTCAAAGGGTGCTCAAGCAAAGTTCACACACTTACAAGGTAGGCCACAAAAGAGGTATAATGTCAAATTGTTTCACTCTTTAAAATTGTTTCCTAAGATCATTTAAAGAGCTTGCATCACTTAGTCAACCGGACCAACGGGGAAAATTATAGGTGTCATCACACATGGTTCACGGTAAGCTCATCACACAATGCATTGACACAATGTCAAACAAGACTCCACACTTATGCTAGTGTGCAATATTCATCACAAGAGACTCAATTCGATAACCGACTAATCACAACGAGATGCAAAAAGTTCACATATTATCTATGTAACTTCATTTGGCCTCATCGTAGCCGTGCATTCATGTTTGTTCGATTGAGAGCACTATTCAAGTCATTGGTATTGATCATAACTGATACTCAAATCTGCACAAGAACAGCCACATTCAAACACAATCAAGAAGGGTGGAAAATATTTTTAGAAGGGTCCAAAAACCATTTTCAATTAAAACAAGGAGCCAACAAGCTCAAATATCCACAACACAGTGCCAAAACACAATATATAGCACACAATCCAATTTATACATAAACGTCATAATCACAAGAGGTAGGTATGGAAATACCTCACCCCACCACAAACAAAAAGCAATTTGTCCTTAAATGTAATAAAACATCCAAAAATCAATAAAAATAATAGAGAGGGAGGTAAAGAGGGATCTTGTCTACGCATTCACTCCATCTGTCGGGGCATCAGTTCCCAGTGTAACACTTTGATCTTGGGCATCAGTGCCCGCAATCACATCAACAGTACCAGCTCCACTAAGGGCAGCCAATGGTGTGTTTGCCAAATAGGTCTACACAGGTGCATCTACCATGGCCTTCTCAACCTCTGTAAGACCCTCATAAGAAACCTCCTCATCAACACCAAGCTGCTCCTCATCAGTCTTAACCTCAGACTCAGCATCGGCCACCAAATCAACTCAAACCTCATCTACGGTGGTAGCCGAAGGCACATCTGGATCTACTGGCACATCAGGGATCTCTACTATCTCAAAAATCAGTGACATGTTTGTGGACTTCAGCTGGTCCACATCTCTCCTTAGCTCAATAATGGCAGCCTTCAGAACCATCACCTCATCAGTGGCCTCTTGGCCTTGCTCACACACCGCTATACGTGTCGCAAAGACATCAATAGTAGAACTCAGAGGTGTCACAACATCGGCAAGGGCCCTCTCGATCATGCCAGGAATGGTCGCCTCAAGTTTGGAGGTGTGTCTATCAGTATAATGGGCTAGTAGCCCCATTCGTAGTAGTGCAGCCTGGGTAAGTGGAGGTCGGGCAGCAGTAGCAGTAGACCTGGGAGGCAAGGGAGATGCAGAGGAACTAGGAGTCATGGAAGGAGAAGTGCTAGATATACCTGAAGGCCCAGGGGATGGAGTAGGCAATACTGCCTCTACAGGTAGTGTCTGAAAATCAACAACTGGGGATGCTCTCCTCCTGTTAGCCTCCTTCTGAGTGTACTTGGCCTCTATACGTCGGATGTTTGTGGAGGATGTGGGAGTGACCGCAAAATCTCTCATCGCATCGCAAGGAACTCTAGCAGGCCGGCATAAACCTGTGATCAAGACCGGGAAAAATAGGGATGTCTGGCGCTGTTTGGCCCTTTTGGCCATCTCCTGCTCAATAATAAGTCCCAAGTCAATGCTTTTCTTAGATATGATAGACCCGAAGCAGGTTACCTTATGATGGTGGAGGATGGACTCATTCTAGGACGTCATAATGGAGCTGTTGATGAATCCAAACCAATATCATGCAGGTACACTCAAGTCCTTCTTCTCGATCGGAACTCCTACCTCAATCCACCTCAGGATGGTGTCAGAGATGAGGGGAGCTAGCCAGCCCTTAAACTCATCCAAAGGTGTTGTAGTGGTAGCCAAGCTGGGGTAGTCAAAGTCTGACCCTCTATCAAACACGTCTACAGTGCACTATTGTCCCATGTACCATGATGGACCCCACCGGTCTGAAAGTACTGGCCTTTTTCTTACCTTTAGGAACCAGGTCACCATATGCCGAGTAAAACTCCCAAACCCATGTAGGAATATAGGGGCCTCGGGGCTTGGTAAACTACTCAAAGTGATGATACTGGAGTATCTCTATCACCCTGGAGTATTTGCCATCTATGCCTTCTATGGAAAGTATCTTCTCCTCAAGATTGGTTCGCAACCCATCAACTTTTAATCTATTGAGTAGCCTGGGAGGAGGAATCTGTACGGGTGGCACTCTGGCCACGGGTGGTGTCGGAGCTGGCACTGTATCAGTTGTAGGTGGAGTGGCTGCTAGCGAGACCTAGCACGAATTTCCGCCCGCCGAGACTGTAGTGGTTGGTCATCCTCCGACTCAAATAATGTAGCTTGGGAGTTAAAGGACTCTCCCTCGCTGCCAGAGGTGTGCTTCGGAACATCAGATATGGGCCTCTTACCCCTGTCGTTTCCTCACTATGGAGGCTCTTTCCTTCCCTTTTTAGGAGAATTTTCTCCCCTTCATTTATCACTATACCTCGTGCTCTTTTACGGGGTGACATGTCGAGGTTTGTTCTAACCATATCTGCAAAAGCATCAAAAAGAGTTAGATTCATTTCAAGAAAATTTTCAGAAAAATAGTTGCAGATAGACTCGCCGAACTAATCGATGTGTCGCCGAATCACTTTGGCGAGCTAGATCGGGCTCACCGAAAGGATTGGCTAAAAGATTCCCAGAAAAATGTCATATCGGCGATGGGGATAGTCTTTCGGCGAATCACCGACAGTATTCGGTGAGCACAGCCAAGCTCGCCGAAAGTTATAGTGCATTTTAGGGGTTAGGGGCGCAAAAAATGGTGATCAAGAAAGACGATCAGTGAGTTGTCGAGTGCACTCGGCAAACTCAGTCTTTATAGAACCCAAACTCAATTTAAGCATGATATTAAAGGCGATATAGGGGGATTCGGTGAACCGCCGAGTGGTTTCGTGAGCTCGACTCAGCTAGCCCAACGTGCCTACTTTCAACCCCATCTTCCAAATTCAACCCCGCATCCCCCGAAATCAAAATCAAAGCATACACTATTTCAATTAGGCTTAGACCCATTACACTCATGCCCCTGGGATACTCAGACTTCTCTCGGTTTGGCCAAATTTGGCCATTTGATGACTTAAGCCTTAAGAATGACGTCAACCGTTCCATCATTTGGCAAAGTACGTCATTTCGCACAAATATGGGTTATTTAGATGTCCCCCGACTAAACCCAACAACAACAAAACTCAACCCAACAAGATTTCGATCAATTTTAAGCATGAAATTTGGGAAATCAATAATTAGGCAATTTAGGTGATATTCAAATCAAAACAGGCACACAAACATAAAATTACAGATCACTAAGATAAGAACAATTGCAAATGAGTAAAATCGCTAATTACGAGTTTGGGGTTCAGAAAAACCAACCTTTAATGCCGAATAAATACTTTGAAAAGTTAGGCGGTAAAAAAATCTAACTCCGAACACACAATCAATGACTAAAAAGTGGTCAAATGCAAAAATATGAGAAAATATAGTGTCGGTGTGATTTTGGGAAGTCAAAAAGTGAGGGAATGTGAAAGAGTTTGAAAGTTTAACTCTTTGGCCTTTAAAACCATCTAGTTCTTGCCCATTCGGCGACATTAGTTTTTATCGCTGACCCACTCGACGACACGCCGAGTGGGATCTTACCTCGCCGAGTTTTACAGGACCTCCAGTTAATGTGGGGGTCCAAATGGTGGACAAATATGGGATCGCCCGCCTGGTCAGTGATTCGCCAAGTAGTCCATGGGCTCGCCCAATTCTATAGACTCCAACCTTCAAATTTCTTGAGTCCAACGGCGGTCCAAGTTGGGGTCGCTAACCTCTTCGGCCAGTCGCCGACTGTACATTTAGCTCGCCAACCTACACTTTTCAAACACATTCTACACTTTAACTTGCAAAATCAACACACGATTATTTCTAAATCAAAACGAAAGTAGTAAAACTTGGTTTGCCTCTCCAAGAAGCACCTTAGTTAACATCGTGGCACGACGCACTTCCCCACTCAATTTGGATTTGTGGGGTAGAGACGACAACACATGACCCATTTGGGTCTCCAGTAGCTGAATCAACATGGAGTTAGAGGCATTCATCTAATTCAGTAGTGAGATATTCTCTTTTATCTCATTCAACACTTTATCGTGTTCTTCAACTTTGTGGAGGATAAGTGAGATTATCTCTTTTACTTGTCCACCCTCGCACTCCTTGGGCTTTATACACTCATGAGGGGGAATGTACCGCTCTTTCTTTTTGTATGATACCTCCAATTCCATAATCTATTTGGCCACAAAATCTAACTGAGTCAATAGTCTGGCCAAAATCTGGTCCTTCTATGTCTCTTTGTTTGTCTTGGCCATATGATCAAGGAGTTGAGCTGCTATTGCATAGGGTAGTCAGTGAGACCACAGGACAAATTTGGTCAGCCACTCCTCTGGTCTACGGACCAAGACCTTTAGTAGTATTTTATCTGAGATTCCATGAGTTGGGCATTGCCGCAATAATGACTTAAATCTCAGCCATAACTCATGGATTGACTCACCCTCCAATTGACTGAAACTTAGGATGTTATCCCTAAGAATCATCATTCTCAAAGGAGAGTGGTCCATTTGGTTACTGTTGCTACAAGAAAAGCTCCTTTATTCAGTTCTAAATAAGCAACATAAAAACCAAAACTAAAAGTAAGTAGATTCAACTATGACTAACAAGAACAAAATTTAACTTAACTAAAGAATCTTAACCAACACCACTCCCCAGAAGCGGCTTCATTTTGATTGAATAACGCTATCAAAGACACTTAATCCATTTCTAAGCGTCAACGATAGTTAGTCAGTATATAACACAACTAAATGAGTGGGGGTCAAATCTCATATGGAGTGGTACGTGTTTAAGATTCAAAAGTCAAGTGTGAATATGCTCAAATTAGCCATAGGAATACACATTTACGAATAAAAATATAATTCAAATCAGGGAGTGACATGAATGTCAAATCAGGGGGTTTTAGTTTTGATTATAAACTACAGCAGCAAAAAAATAATATGAAAATGACAATAATAAGACAGGTTCTTGGGATGTGATTCGATTATAGGCTAATGTAGAGAAATGGGTAATTGTAACTGTTAGAAAATAGTTGTGAATTAGTGAATAAGCTAGACTATAGAGGAGGTAAATTTTCTCTCAAACAATTTACCCCGAATCAAGTTGATTTCTCTCGAATATCAACAAGCATGCAAAATAAGAACAACCTATGCTTTAGTCCATTCACTCTCTCGAGCTGAATGTGTGGAAAAGGATTTTGGATTCACTCTCTCGAGCTGAACCCATGACAACCTAATACCCACAGACCATCAATCAATAATCTAGGTTTTAAACCTCTCTCTCGAGCAAGCCAAAAACACGAAGGTTTTTGGCTTAAACCTCTCTCTCAAGCAAGCCAAAAACACGAAGGTAGAACTACATTTGTAACTACAATTCTTTAAATTAAACCATAATTAATGATTGAAATCACTTCTAAACAACATTTAAACTAACAATTAACAATACCCATAAACTAAATCAGTCCATCATCACATAGTCACACCCCAAAAATTGAGGTTTTAGCTAGACATCATAGAAAGATATAAATCGTTATCAAATTGTGTTTCCATCAATTGGGTACAATTAATTTCGTCTTTACAAAAGTCCAAATTGAAGAATATCAAAGAACCACTTCCAATTTCTCAAAAATGGAAAATTTCAATTCTTCAAAGTTAAAGAAAATTTGTCTCTCTACTTAGGATTCTAAATATTTTGAAGTACGATAATTATATACTGATAATGATAATGATAATGATGTTCAAAAACATATTTATAGTCACCAAAAATATGTTTTGAAGAGCCATTCGACGCAGTAAGTCGGGCTCACCGATCAACTCGGTGATCCGCCCTTTAGTCTATTCAATCGCCTTATTGCCTTGGCCTTCAGAATCCTCCAGGTTGGTAACTTTGGGCGATCTTACACTGCACCGCGGGACCTCTCGGTGATCCGCCAAATGTTCTTTTCTCTCGCCGACTTGATTTTCTCCTTCAGGACTTGGCACACTAGAACTTTAGGCGGTCAAGGAGCCCTTCGGCGACTCGCCAAGTAGACTTGGCAACTATCAGGCTCTTTTTTCTTCACACTTTCAGCTTACTTTGTTCCTTTTTGCACATCAGTGTCCTTGCATTGTTCCTCAATCCATATACTTGGAAATCAAGGGTTTTACATCAGTTATTAGCACAAAATAAGCATTTGAAGACACTAAATCTATACAAATAAAGCCCTAAATGAGTCCAAATCTCGGACTCATCTATCCTTAATGCCTTTTTAAGTTAATATCTAATGATTTATTGTGTTTTGTAGTTATGAAGTCTCAAGGACAAGGCAGGGATGAATCACACAAAAGAGTCTAAAACAATGAAATAAAAATTCAAAATTGTAACATCGATGGTCGCCAAAAGTCACTCGGCGAATTATTGAATTTGCTAGATCTCGCCAAAAATGACATTCATTGGCTCAAATACTCAAGATAGGTTGGTGAGAAGAAGAGCTAAACGTTGACTCACCGAACTCAATCGGTGAACTAACAAGTGCTCGCCGAAAGTTATAGTACATTCAAGCCAAGTTTAAGGCTAAAAAGGCAAAATTGGATAATAATCGATGACTCATCAAATATGAATGGTGAACTCCATCGAGCTCACCAACTATGGTTCAAACACCTAAAGCCTGAAACCCAGAAAGGCGAAAAGAAGAAAAACTCGGCAAGAACGACTTACATTGAAAACTAAGAAATTTGATGAAGTTTTGGCTAATTTTTGGGACTATAAATAGCCGAAAGGAGAGAAAAATATATATTTTTGGCTCATAGAATGGGATCTGAAACTTTTCTGAAAGACTATAGTAGAAAACTTCTATTTTATAGTGTGAGAAACAAGCTTGTAACTCATAATTTTTAGAATTTTAGAAGTGGGTCTCTTTAATTGAAGTTGTTGGAGTTCTTTGACTGAACATCAACTCTATAAACAAAAATAAAGGCAAGAAGAAGAAAACAAAATATTTTCTAGTGGAAAGATGATCTTAATTGTACTGAAATAGTGTTTAAATACAGAAAAATAAAATAACTAAAGCCTATATCTAAGCAACTACTTTGCACATGATTGCATAATAAATAAACTTTTAAAAATAGCAACTTAACTCCTATAAAACAACAACTAACTTAAAATATTGAAGATGGCTAAAAAGTAGGAGAAAATTCAGCAACTTTTATTGACTAATTACTGCAGTAACTGAGGCAATTAATCAACACTCCTACTTGCTTCAGTTGCTGCAAATTCCAAGTCTTTCTCAGAGAAATTCAAATCTGCTCCCGGGCAAGGCTTTGGTAAAAATATCTGCCAGTTGAAGATCTGTCTTGCAGTACTTTAACCAAACAGATCCTTCTTTCTGCACGTTTCTGAGAAAGAATAATTTGATATTGAAATTCTTGGTTTTTCCATGAAAAACTTGATTATTTGAGATAGCAATAGCTGCTTGATTATCCACAAACACCTCTGTGCAGTTTTCTTGCTCTAAATTCATATCAAGTAGCCCTTTTCTAAGCCATAAGGCTTGATTTGCAGCAGTTGTTGCTGCTATGAATTCAGCTTCAGCCGTTGATTGTGCTACAATTTATTGCTTCTTAGAACAATAAGAAAATTGTCCTTAACCTAGATTAAAACAATAACCAAAAGTACTTTTCATGTCATCGGAAGAGCCACCCCAATCACTATCAGAAAATCCCTATAACACATACTTCTTATTTGCATAGAACTTGATTTCAAAATTCGATGTTCCTTTAACATACCTTATCACCCTTTTAGCTGCTCTAAAATGAGTGTTACTGAATCTAGATAGAAGACTTACAACATATAAAATGTCGGGTCTAGTTGCAGTAAGATATATGAGACAGCCAACCAAACTCCTGTAAAGAGTCTCATCCAGTTTTTCTGCTACATTATTCTTACTCAACTTCTCCTTCTAACACATTGGACTAGTTGTCTCTTTGCAATTTTCCATTCTGAACTTTGTCAAAATGTCTTTTGCATACTTCTTTTGACAGATGGACACTTCATTTTTCTCTTGCTTGATTTTCATACCCCGAAAATACACCATTTCTCTCAAATTCGTCATTTTAAAAGTATGTTGCATATCTTCTTTAAATTTCTTGAAAAGTTCATTATTACTTCCAGTAACCAGTATATCATCTACATATAGTGAAATAACGATAAAATTAACATCATCACCTTTAATGTAGAGAGTAGCTTCACTAAGGAATTTTCTAAAGCCTAGTTGAACCAAATGCTCATAAATCCTACTGTACCAAGCTCTTGGTGCCTGCTTTAGTCCAGATAAAGATTTTTTGAGATGATACACTCCATCTTCATGTCCTTTGTCTACAAATCCTTCAGGTTACTCTATATAATTTTCCTCCTCAAGAAAGCCATTCAAGAATGCAGATTTAACGTCCGGCTGAAACACTTTCCAACCATTTTATGCAGCTATAGCCAACAATAATCTGATGGTTTCTAATCTAGTAACATGAGCACATGTATCAAAAAAATCAATACCAAAAATTTGAGCATACCCCTTTACAACTAGTCTGGCATTGTGCTTGTTGATAGAGCCATCTGCATTTAACTTGGTTCAGAAAATCCACTTCACTCCTATGACTTTCTTGTATATAGGTCTTTTCACAATTTTCCATATCTGATTCTTCTCAATCATGGTGAATTCCTCCTTCATTGCAACTCTCCATGTTGTATCTTTCTCTACTTCCCAAAAATTTGTTAGCTCAAGAACAACCAAATTGCATCTCTGATAGTCACTAGAGAGAGATCGTGTGCCTCTTACCAGGATATCATCCACCAATTCATCTTCTTTCAGCAGGAGCAATTTAATTTGATCTGGAATGAATGTTGGTTCTATTTCTTTCTAGTTCCATTTTTATCTTCCATGAAATACACATCTCTACTTATCGAGATTTTCCTTGTATGAGGTTGGAATGCCCTGTAAGCATTAGAAACAGTGTTGTAACCCACAAATATTCCAGCTTCCACCTTTTTATCCAACTTATCTCTTTTAACCTGTGGCACATACGTAAAGCCCAAGCATCCAAACACTTTGAGATTTTTCAAAAAAGGTTTATAACCATACCAGATTTCAAATGGCTTTAAGAATTGGTTAATTTTATATTCCCAAAATATTGAGGCAATTAAGAATTGGGTATGGCCTAACTCTGTGACAAAAGTTAGAAGTTTCGTGGGACTTGCTAGCTACTACTGCAGGTTTGTGAAAAACATTGCTTCTATCGTTGTACATTTGACCAGGTTAGGTAATTTGAGTACAAGATTCCACTCTCGATGCAGATGGTATGCTTAATTTTAGAGAAAGGATTTTCATTCCTCTTCTTGATGACTTGATCAAGAATGTGTTGGAAGAGTCTCATGGTTCGCGGTATTACATTCATCCATGTGTAACTAAGATGTAAAGGGATTTGAGGCTACTTTATTGGTGTCCTAGGTTTAGGTTTGGGCACCTATCTTTGTTTAACTTTGGATCCGGAGCATTGGAAGAAACTTGACCGGAAAACCTTTGTCGAAACTTAGAACAACCATTTCCATCGGACCTTGAATGTGAATAGTCACCATCACCAGTCTTTTCCCTTTTTGTCTCTCTAGACTTTTCCTTAAGTTTTTTCTCTTGAATTTGTTGAGCATGAATCATTAGATGGTAAATGTCTATTTCCTTGATAATCATGGTGGTATGACGTTCCTTAACAACCTATTCAAACACATCCAAAACGAACTTGTTCATCCTTGTCCTAGAGTCGGCAACCATAGTAGGACCATACTTAGAAAATTGTGTGAACTTCAAGGTATACTCCATCACACTCATATTCCCTTGACGAAGGTTAATGAATTCAAGTACCTTTGACTCCCTAATCTCAAGGGTAAAGAATCTATCAAGGAAAGAAACCTTAAGTTTTTCCCAATCAAGAAGAGTCGCATCAACCACCCTATATTCCTTACATTAGTTGAACCAAACTTGAGCAGCACCCTTATGTTGATAAGCGGTTGATTCTACCTTTTCAAACGGCGTTACTCCCATGATCATCAACACCTTGTATACCTCATCAATAAATTATTGAGGATATTCCTCAACCTTGGAACCATGAAACTCCGGGAGATTCATCCTAGTTAAGTATCACTCTAGTTGCCGTTGTATCCACATTTGGGCTCACGGGGACCATAGTCTACCTATTGGCTTGAGCCAACACTTGAAAAGTAGCCCTAAACTTTTCATTAGTCACTTGCTCAGCCAAAGGGTCGGGAGAAACTTTTCGAGCTTCTTGAGGAACTTGAGGAGCTTCTCATTCAAATTACTCCTAACATATGCTCTTCAAGGGGTCATATCCTAAAAAGCATCCGATACGGATTAGGAGAGAGATATACAGAGTTACACTCTACCGCATAAATTTAGAATGATGAAAGAAGTGGAATTTCCTAAACATATTATAGTATCTTATTAATAAATGTGGTGCGCTTCACACTCATGAACAAGACTCTACTCGACGTGGCTTATGAGACATCTTAGAATCTTTCTAAACTTTGTGCTCTGAATACCAAGTTTGTCACGAACCAAAGTAGACCTTAGGCGTAAAATGGTGTAAAGTACCCCGAGAAGCCCTACACAAGCCACTTAGCATACATCATACAAGATAAGAGAAGTAAAGAATTCAAAAGAGAGTATTCACTAGGTGCCGGTCAAAACCTTCTGGATTTGGGGTGTTACATCATAAAGTTATAAGAACCTACAAATAGACTCTTAAGTAGTATTATATTAAAATTTTATACCAATGCAATGTTGATTTCATAAAGTTAGGCCAGTCATGAGTTTGAGTAGGGACGGCATGGCTTCTCATTATACATCGGTCAAAGCTAAATTTTGTAGAGCACGAAAGCTTATTTTATCCTCGAAGATAGCAATTATTAATAAACTGTTTGAAAATAATATTTTTCGTGAAGTGCTAATGCTAACTCGTAAAAGTATTTAACAATGATATATTTATTGCTTTGTACTAACATATTTTCCTCAGATTTCATGTATTTATAATAGACATCCTAATGTCATTTATATTATCTAAAAACTTCTTTAATTATCATGGAATACACATGCAATGCATGTGACCCAAAACTAGTCATAATGACACTCCCATGATGTCTCATACAAAGTCAGATTTGTATCATCTCTTGTAATTGACCATGATAATTTAAATTGAAAAACTACATTTATAATTTTTTTAATGCATCGAAACTATGTGATACTATTTCATTACTTTTTCTAACTTTAATTTATACTTGTTATATTAATGGAAAGAGATTGTTTAAATGAAAAATTATAGCTAGAGAGGAATCTGTTTATGTGTGTACACAATAGTAAGAGTAATATTACAGATTTTTGGTCAATACTGTCTAAAAATTCCTATAAAAACATAACACTAAAGTAAACTTACAACATGATTAAAACATACTCCGTACTAGCTGATATTAATTTATTTAACCACTTCTTTCTTAGATAATAAATGGCTCATTTTCTTTGCCTTGGAACAATAAATAAACTAAGCTTTGGCAAATATAAGTTGAAGTAAATAAACAAAGTTTTGGTAAATATAACTTGAAATAGAAAAGCATGCAATCAATAGATTAAAAAATAAAATAAGAGACTACAACTTGATAGAAAAAGAAGGACAAAGTATTTCAATCAAACACAAGTAAATACTAAGTAAGTAATCTTGGAGAGACCAAACTTTCTGTAAAAGCAAATTCATTTTAAAGGATACTATGAGGCAGTAATGTAAAGGGTGCCTCTCTGTGTTCTATATGCGTTTTCCCCAGATTCACGATGTAAGCATCAGAATAACACTTCACCATCTGCAAATCTATATTTTGGTGTGGCTAAACATATATCAGGATGAACTATAGAATATATTGTATACCAAGATTCCTCAAGACCATAATCTTTCATCACCCATAACATAAAAGTGCGCTTCCCCTAAATATACGCATTAGTATAAGCACACAATATTCCATCCAATACTGAAATGCCAATATTAATGATGCTCAAGCTTATTTTCTCTGGTAATGATATTTCTACATACACTTCAGGAGAAATATCAAATGAGACCACAAAATAATTTTTTGAAGTACCAACCCAATGAAATGAACCATGCAGAAATGCCAATGAATGCATACCATGCACCATAAGGTAAATGTCATGAGGATATTCAACATTTTTTCTCCAAGAACCACTTTTCAATGCGAGAACTTCACCAGGTACTCTGCTATGATCACTTACACGATTGGGAATTTTAAGGATTTTATAATCATTACTAGTCTAGTCAAAACACATTCCCAAACATGAAAATTCCTCCATTGGAAATTCTGGAGTGGGAAGTACAATTGATTCTCTGGTGGAGGGATGCCTTAGCAAAAGTATTTGGCGTTCAACACTATTTCCATAAACCTTGATAATAACCAAACTGTCACAACAACAGTAAACTATGCAATGTCGTGGCTCAATATTTAAAGGGCAATTCATTTCCCATACATCTTCTACTAGTCGAAACGGATATATCGAACAACAATAAATGAAAAATATAGACTTCTTAGGGTGCAATTTGTAGAACAAAAAATTTTGGAAACTTTTGTCACGCCCCAAGCCTACATCCTGGGCGGGACTGGCACTCGAGAACCATTGTTGGCCCGAAGTAAATCCTTGGCCTGGCTTACTTACTCAGCGGAAGACTTAAACACAAGAAATAGTCTCGAAAGGATAACTCATGTAATGTCTTAAAGAAAATTAAACTTATCTAATATGGCAACTCAAGTCTTTAACGTATACAACTGAAAACAGAAAGACTAAACAACTATAACTACTCATCTATGAAGCCTCTAAAACAAAGAGGGATGTCAGGACAAGACCCCCGATCATCCTAAAAACTGAAATACTAAAAACAAAGTAAAAGGAGTCCTCCGGAATGCAAGGAGTCTCACCAACTGACTGTGAGTGCTCATAACGTAAGCTTGAAAGGAATCTGAAAGAAACACTTACCTTGGCTTTACTCAACTCATGAACAACTTAAATCAAATGAAAAGTACTCAACAGTAAATAGGGTGCAAATGTACAAAGCATTTAAAATAGTAGGTAGCAATTAATTTTTTTTAAGAAATGCAATAACAACTCAATTTACTCATATAATAAAGTAACATAGTTTCTGTGGGAGTTTCTCTAACCGATAACCACCACTATGAGCCTAAGTAATGATACAACATCTATTCCACACTTCCAGAACTGTTCTATACTTTGCTATCATATAGAACGTCTTAACTAAGTGGATCCACTAGTCTATGATAAAAAGCACTAAGTAGTCATCTAAAACCTCTGATCCTTTTTACCCATGATGGTTACATGGTTTATGGAGACTTGAGTTATTATGAACTCGCATCTCCATATCGGTGCTCAATACTACTCCCAAAATATACTCAACTCATATGTCTTAAAAACAAAACTCTTTCTGTGATTTGAGATAATTACTCAAAAACTAGCGCAAAGGCTCTCTTGGGAAATTGATATTTCCTTTCTTGTTCAAATGTGAAAACATTTTAACTCTTGGGAATACTTAGTTCCCGTATAATCTTTCAAGAAATAAACATTACCCTTACTCTTTACTCAACTCAAATCTTAAGTATTAAACAAAGTTAAAACGTTTGTAAAAGACTTTTGGAAAACTTTATGAATTTCTCTTGGCTTAACTCTTAACCTCTTAACTTGACTCTTAATTTCTCTTGACTTGACTCTTACCTTTCCTTGAATTGAATTATGGATTCAAGGATTGTGATTTGTAGTAGGAAAGATCTCATGATGTTTAGGAGTGTTTTTAGATAGTTAAACATAAGAAAAGATAAAGAAATCACTGTGTGGAAGCAAGTCCGCGATGCGGAGATGCATTTAAATATTTGGTCGCGAAATAAATTTTGAGGAAGAATGGTCTGTGACCGCTCCGCGACGCAAAGGTGATTTGCCCAAATCTAAGGAAGTGGTCCGCGACGCAGACCTGGTGCCCAGATTCGCCCAACTTTTCCTTCTTTGTTTTTCCAACCCCAAATCGCCTAAACTCGACCATTTTTCTCGAATTCTCTTTAGATTCAAATACCCAGTAAATGTACCCAAGAACCTAACTCAAAACAACTTCAAAACTCGACGTGATAATCTCAAGAACTCCTCAATTCAGCCCAATTCAAGAACGGAAATAAATTCAAGAACACATATCAAGAACATAAAACTTTCAACCCTTTTTAGGACGAATTTCGCTGAACTAAACATGATTGGAGCGTGGGTGAATGAACCCAATGCTATTAAAGTCTCACATACCTCGTAGGTATCACCCATAGATGAAAACCACAATCTTAGCTTCGAGAATTTGATGATTCTTGCTTCTTCTCCTCTTTTCTCCTCTTCCTTTCTCTTCTCTAAAAACCCTAACTCAATATTGTAAAGCGTAAACTGACCAAGTTCAGTTTAGACCCCAACTAATTACAAAAAAAACGAAATTAAAATAATAGGGTATGGAAACGAATAAAACACCCTTCCAAAGTCCGGATTGGACTTTCCTTATCCAACCAGCCCAACTTCCAACGGGCATATCACACTCATACGAACTTGGAATCATGAAAACTCGGTGGCGTTGGAAAGCTAATTACAAGATATTTCCTACGGTATCTGTAAGAACACATGACTCATCCTGAGCTAGGAGTTATGGTCGTTTGAAATTGACCAAAAACTCAAACTTAACATAAATTAACAAATTTCCAGATTTTTCATTCTTTCCTAAAATGATTATTTCCAAATCTAACTCTTTCTAGTTCTTTCAATTCACGAGATGTTACAATATCTCCCCATTGGGAATATTCATCCTCAAATGAGATTACTCTTACTAGGCTAAGGGTGTAACATCTAACATTTGGCTCAAACACCCAACAAGCAATGCAAATACAACATGTCAACTTATAAATTAAAGAGTACTAAGAAGAGAATTAGTACCTTGATCTGGAATTTCTCCGGTCTCAAAGAATTGTGGATACCTCTTCTTCATATCTTCTTCAGCTTCCCAAGTAGATTTCTCAACAAACTGGTTCCTCCAAAGAACCTTGACTGCTGTTACTTCCTTAATCCTCAATTTGTGAACTTGACTACCAAGAATTTGAACCGGAATCTCCTCATAAGATAAGCTATCCTTGATATCAATATCTTCAGTTGGTATGATAAGTGAAGGATCTCCCATACACTTCTTCAGCATAGAAATATGAAATACCAGATGAATCGTTGCTAACTCTTGTGGTACCTCTAACTCATAAGCTACATTACCAACCCTTTTGGATATTCTGTAAGGGCCAATATACTGGGGACTAAGCTTCCCCTTCTTACCAAAACTCATAACACCCTTCATGGGTGAAACTTTCAAGTATACACAATCATCTACTTCAAACTCTAACTCCTTTCTCCTAACATCAGTGTAGGATTTCTGACGACTCTGCGCTGTTTTCAACCTTTCTTGAATTACTTTCACTTTCTCCATAGCTTGATCAACTAAGTTTGTTCCTATCAATCAAGCTTCACCAACTTCGAACCATCCAATAGGAGATCTACATCTTCTCCCATAAAGAACTTCATAAGGAGCCATTTGGATGCTAGAATGGTAACTATTGTTATGAGCGAACTCAATAAGAGGTAGGTGATCATCCCAATTACCTTTGAAATTAATCACACAAGCCCTCAACATATCATCTAAGGTCTGAATAGTCTGCTCTGCTTGACCATCTCTCTGAGGATGAAAAGCAGTATTTAAGTTCACCTTTGAACCTTGCCTTTCTGAAAATATTTTCAAAACTGTGCAGTAAATTTCTCACCTCTGTCTGAAATAATCAGAACTGGCACCCCATGAAGTCTAACTACCTCTTGAATATACAACTTAGCATAGTCTTATGTTGCATGGTTAGTTTTTACCAGCAAACAGTGGGCTGATTTGGTCATTCGATCCACAATCACCCAAATAGAATCATGTTGCCTATGAGACCTTGGTAAACCTGTGATGAAGTTCATATTGATCATCTCCCACTTCCATTCCAGAAGTTATATATTCTGAGCCATACCACCGGTCCTTTGGTGCTCTACTTTAACCTGTTGGCAATTCGGACACTTAGCAACAAACTATGTAATGCCCTTCTTCATACTACTCCACCAATAAACTTCTCTCAAGTCACGATATATTTTTGTGAAACCCGGCTGAATTGAATATCTGGAGCTATGAGTTTCCTCCGTGATCCTTTCTTAGAGATCATCCACCCTTGGTACACACAACCTACCTTGATACCTCAATACACCATCTCCCCCTTGTTCAAAAGTCATTACTTTTTTCTTATGAACATTTACATTCAATTCAAGCAAAATAGGATCTTGGTTTTGCTTCTCTTTAACTTCAGACACTAATGATGCTTCATCCCCATTCACCACCACTACTCCTCCTTTTTTGGAATCCATTAGTCGAACTCCCAATCGTGCAAGTCTATGCACATCTCTTGCAAGCTCTTTCTTACCTTCCTCAAAATGGGCGGTACTTCCTGAGATGACTAGCATGATATTTCTAATTCCTTTAATAGATTAGTATGTCATCAATGAATATGATAACAAACATATTTAAATAAGGTTTGAATACTCTATTCATAAGGTCCATGAATGATGCAGGCGCATTGGTCAAACCAAAGTACATAACTAGGAGCTCACAATGACCACAACAGGTCTTGAATGTTGTCTTTTGAATATCACATTCCCTTACCCTCAATTGATGATAGCTTGATCTGATGTCTATCATACAGAAACAATTAGCACCCTGACGTTGATCGAAGAGATCATCAATTCTCGGAAGAGGGTACTTATTCTTGATGGTATCCTTGTTCAACTGGCGGTAATCTATACATATCCTAAGGTAACCATCTTTCTTTCTCACAAATAAGGAAGGAGCGCCCCAAGGTGAGTCACTTGGTCGAATAAAGCCCTTATCAAGGATATCTTTCAATTGTTCTTTTAGCTCTTTCAACTCTGCTGGTGCCATTCTATATGACAGAATAGATATAGGACGAGTATTTGGAATAATGTCTATGCCGAAGTCTATTTCTATCTTAGGAGGGACTCCGGGAAGATCATCAAGAAAGATTTTTGGAAACTCTTTTACTACTGAAACTGACTGAATAAGAGTTATCTAAACACTCGAGTCATTAACTCGGACTAAGTGATAGACACACCCCTTGGAAACTAATTTTATCGCCTTAAGGTAAGAAATGAAATAGTCATTAGGCACTACTGAACTACTACTCCACTCTATAACTGGCTCATTAGGAATTTGAAACCTAACAACTCGAGTTCTACAATCAATTGAGGCATAACAGGCATGAAGCCAGTCTAGAATAACATCAAAATCCACCATGTCTAACTCAACTAAATCAGCCATGGTGTTCTTGTGATTAATGGAAATGAAACAACCACGACATACTCGCTTAGCTAGAATAGACTCTCCAACATGCGTAAAAACATAAAAGGGTTTACAAATTTTCTTAGGGAGGACATCAAAGTTCATTGCAACATAAGGGGTTACAAAAGATAAACTTTCTCGTGGGTCTAGCAAAGTATAAACATCAAGAGTAAAGACTTTGATCATACCAGTGACAACATCTAGAGAGTTCTCTTGCTCTTGACGTCTAGTAATCGCATAAAGGTGGTTTGCTCCTCTGCCAGTACCGGAAGTAGCTCTTCTAGGTACAATTTGTCTAGTGGAGCAACTGATGAAGATTGGGTTTTATTTCCCTGATTCCCATTACATTGGCGGTTCTTAGGGCACTATTTCATGAAGTGACTCGCTTTTCCACACTTGAAACAACTTGTGGAGCCATCACGACACTTACCTGGGTGGTTCCTACCACACTTAGCACATGCAGGAGCCCAGTTACCTCCTTGTGCCACACTACTATGAGACTGTGCAGGTCTAGCTCTGAAGTTCTGTGAATTCTGACCATTATACTCACCTTTGTTTTTGGGTGTTGGTGCACTAGCAGATGATGGAGGATGTCCCTTTTGTTTTTGTTGGAAAGAAGACCGGTTCACATTACTCTTTTGCTGCCCGGACTTATTCCCTGTTGTCTTAGCCTTCTTATTCTTAAACTCTTCTCTATCCCTCAGCTTGTCCTCCTCAACTTATTGCACATGGATCATTAGCCTTGCTATGTCCATATCACCTATCAACATAGCTGCCTTGCCTTCCTTGCTTGACAGGAGAGATAACCCAGCAATGAACAAATTCATCCTGCTCCTCATGTCAGCAACCATCTCTAGAGCATAGCGGGAAAGTTGTGTGAACTTCATACTGTACTCATGAATTCTCAAAGAATCCTACTAAAGAGTGAGGAACTCTCGTACCTTCACTTCTCTTACTTCTCGGAAAAAGAATAGCCACAAGAAGTCCTCCTAAAACAAATCCCAATTCACAATTGGTTATGCGCAAGCACGAGTTAGAAAGAAACTGTATAGAGATGAACTCTATCGCACGAAATGAGTATTAAAAAGGTGAGATAGTTCCTAAATGTTGCAGCCTCCTAATTATAGATGTGGCACGCTTCACACCGATAACTGGAACTCTACAAACACGGCTTCATAGACTCCCTAGGAGTCTTGAACTCTGTGCTCTGATACCAAGTTTGTCACGCCTTGAGCCTACACCCTGGGCTGGACTGGAACTCGAGAACTATTGCTGGCCCCAAGCGAACCCTTGGCCTTGATTACTTACTCAGTGGAAGACTTCAACACAAGAAATAGTCTCAAAAGGATAAATCATGTAATGTCTTAAAGAAAATTAAACTTAGCCAAAATGGCAACTCAAGTCTTAAATGTATACAACTAATAATGGAAAGACTAAGGAAGTATAACTACTCATCTATGAAGCCTCTAAAACAAAAAGGGACGTCGAGACAAGACCCCCGATCATCCTAACAACTGAAATACTTAAAACAACGTAAAAGGAGTCCTCCAGAAAGCACACAGGCTCACCATATGACTCTGAGTGCTCAACTGGATCAACGAGGCACTGGATGATGATCTTAGTTACCTATGTTTGCATCATAAAAAGATGCAGGACAAATATGATCAATACATTGAATGTACGAGTATGCGAGGGGAATACTACACATAACGTAAGCATGAAAGGAATCTGAAAGAAACACTTACCTTGGCTTTACCCAACTCATGAACAACTTAACTCAAATGCAAATTACTCAACAGTAAATAGGGTGCAGATGTACAAAGCATTTAAAATAGTAGGCAGCAATTCAATTTGTTAAAGAAATGCAATAACAACTCAATTTACGCATATAATAAAGTAACATAGTTTCTGTGGGAGTTTCTCTAACCGACAACCACCACTAGGAGCCTAAGTGGTGATACATCGTCTTGCCCACGCTTCCAGAACTATCCTATACTTTGCCGTCATATAGAACGCCTTAACTAAGTGGATCCACTAGTCTATGATAAAAAGCACTAAGGAGTCATCTAAAAAGTATGATATTTTCTACCCATGATGGCTACATGATTTATGGAGACTTGAGTTATTATGAACTCGCGCCC
Source organism: Solanum piurae (assembly GCA_029582685.1). Lineage (NCBI taxonomy): Eukaryota > Viridiplantae > Streptophyta > Magnoliopsida > Solanales > Solanaceae > Solanum > Solanum piurae. Next base: position 32,766 of record JAJOOO010017740.1, read on the forward strand.
CCATATCGGTGCTCAATACTACTCCCAAAATATACTCATCTCATATGTTTTAAAAACAAAACTCTTTCTGTGATTTGAGATAATTACTCAATAACTAGATCAAAGGCTCTGTTGGGAAATCGATGTTTCCTTTCTTGTTCAAATGTGAAAATATTTTAACTCTTGGGAATACATAGTTCCCGTATAATCTTTGAAGAAAAGAACTTTAACCTTACTCTTTACTCAACTTAAATCTTAAGTCTTAAAACAAAGTTAAAATGCCTGTAAAAGACTTGTGGAAAGCTTTATGAATTTCTCTTTACTTAAATCTTAACTTCTCGACTTGACTCTTAACTTCTCTTCACTTGACTCTTAACTTTTCTTGAATTGAATTATGGATTCAAGGATTGTGATTTTTGATAGGAAAGATCTCATGATGTTAGGAGTGTTTTTAGATAGTTAAACATGAGAAAAGATCAAAATATCATTGTCTGGAAGAAAGTACGTAACACAGAGATACATTTAAATATTTGGTAGCGAAATAGATTTTGAGGCAGAACAATTTGTGATTTCTCCGCGACGTGAAGGAGATTTCCCCAAATCTGAGGAACAGGTCCGCGACGCGGACCTGCTGCCCAGATTCGCCCGACTTTTCCTTCTTCGTTTTTCCAATCCCAAATCGCCTAAACTCAACTATTTTTCTCGAATCGGATGCCCAGTGAATGTACCCAAGAACCTAACTCAAAAGAACTTCAAAACTCGATGCGATAAACTCAAGAACTCCTCAATTCAGCTCAATTCAAGAACGAAAATAAATTCAAGAACACAAATCAACAGCATCAAACTTTCAACCCTTTTTAGGACGAATTTTGCTGAACTAAACAACGCTATGAAAGTCTCACATACCTCGTAGGGATCACCCCTTGATGAAAACTGCAGTCTTAACTTCGAGAATTTGACGATTCTTGCTTCTTCTCCTCTTTTCTCCTCTTCCTTTCTCTTCTCTAAAAACCCTAACTCAATATTGTAAAGCATAAACTGACCAAGTTCAGTTTAGACCCCAACTAAGTACAAAAAAAATGAAATTAAAATAATAGGGTGTGGAAAACACCAAAACACACTTCCAAAAGCCGGATTGGACTTTCCTTATCCAACCAGACCAACTTCCAATTGGCATATCTCACTAGTACGAACTCGGAATCGTGCAAACTCGGTGAATTTGGAAAGATAATTCCAAAATATTTCCTACGGTATTTGGAAGCACAAATAACTTATCCTGAGCTAGGATTTATGGTCATTTGAAGTTGACCAAAAACTCAAACTTAACATAACTTAACAAATTTCCAGATTTTTCTTTCTTTCCTAAAATGACTATTTCCAATTCTAACTCTTTCTAATTCTGTCAAATAGCGAGATGTTACACTTTTGTCCTTCTTAGCATGAGTGAGATTCTTCATCTTAAAATACAACTCATCGATCAGTGTACCCCAAAATTTTGAAATACATTTGAATCGAAGAAGAGACCTAACATGCAACCTACTGAGGATTTCTACAAGTATATTCTCTTCAGAGTAAACATACATGACCTAGATAGACAAGAAAGTTCTATCACACACCTTTAAGTATTGAAAAATTGTATAAATACAACCAAAAGTTTTAAAATGATAAACGAGAAAGCTTTTTAATTTATTTTATCTACTATTACCAAAAAATAGAGTATTGAAAAATTAGAAAGAATTTAAAAGAGAAAATTTTAGTCCTTTGTCAGTTGAAACATGAGAGAGAAACTAATAAGACAACCACTTTAAGAATTTCTAAATATTCAATGTTTCAGTGAAGGCATAAAACTGGTATAAGGATCATATATTTTTCACCTATCATTATTTTCTAGCGTGACTTTAAATTTTTTGTGGTTGAAACAATTAATGCTTGGAAGCGATGCTTTCTTGTTCTACTACAGTTTACCCGTAGGTGTGTGTTTGGTATGAAAAAAATATATTAAATCCTAGGCTTGTATATTTATTTTATCCACTTTGTTTCACAATTACCATAGGTAAAAGGATTTAGTCCTTGCAAAATAGATGATGCTATTCTCTTTCACGGAATGATAGAACCTAAATAGAGAAAATACACATTTTATCCATAGAAATAGAGCAGACATAGATATTAAGTCAAACCAACAACAAATTGAATAAATTAACTCTATTGGTAACACGTGAACTCACTTATTCCTGATCAATAATATTCATCATTTTTTCTTGCTTTGATGGTTCCACAACTCTTGATCTTGAATTTACAAAATTGGATGAAATTGACTTAAGTTGACAAAAATAACAAACACATACATAAAATACAGAAAAAAAGAAGCAAATACCTTTGAGAATTTAATTGAAAAGTATTGACTTGTTGTTCAGATGTTTATCTACCATCTTTGAAGATTTAATTTGAATGCTTATTGGTTTGCCTTATTTATAAATTGGTTATATTTATTTATAAAGAAACATAAATACATTACCAATAGAAGAAATTTTTATCTACCTAATAGATGCTATCTAATAAAAAATAACACTATAGATTGCTTTCCATAAAATCATTATTTAATATCTAAATTTATATTATTTTATAAAATTAGTATACGTGTTCGCGTGTTGCGCAGATATTTTAAAATATAATAATTTTTAAATTTAAAATAATTAATACAAATTATTATTGAGTAACAAAAGTGCATGTATAATAATATATAATGTTTTCATTTCATATATACACTTATGCTAACAAAAAATCACCATAATTATGTGCAATGAGGGTATTTTCTTCAAAGACACTAAACATTATACTAACAATTCTTGTTCTTCTTCTAGTATAATGAAGATTGATAACATATGTGGCGTGTGTTGAATTGATACATGTGCTAATTAATTAAATCTTAAATTAATAGATCAATCTAAAATCTAGTATTAAAAATATTTATGATAGTTTTAGCTAAATCTAAATATAATTTGCAAAGCATATTGCAAACTCTTTAGCACACTCCTCTCTCGTTCAATCTTGCAAAATAAAACATTTTTTATTTAATCAAATACAAGTTCATAAAATAAGAATGTATAAAAAAAATGGTGTTCACTTATCAATTAAAACAAAAGATACTATAAAAAATTATTTAAAAAAAATATTTTTCTATATAATTTTAATTTGAAGATTACTAAGAATAGTTGCAAATCATTTATCTCTGAAAAAGAATGTAGTTGAGATCAATAAGGATGTAAATCACCTTATCTCTAAAAAAGAGTTGAAATTATATTGTTTAATGATAAGCTTAAAAGGTTTGATAAATCTACAAATTAAGTAATATAAGTAAAGTCTATACGAAGTGGGAGAGAAATAGAGAGAACACTACATGATATACGTGTTTTGTAATTTGTTAGTATTTTTTAATTAAGAATTGTTTTTTGAGAAAATCTCGAAATTGTTAAAATAATATAACTACCCATTTTTGTTTTTGGCAATTTTATTTGACAACTTTTTACATAATTATTTATCAAATTAAAATTATATTTTTTTGGAGAGAATTTTTTTAAAAAAATATTCAAACTGAAAGTTTTAGAATTATTCTGATGATGAATGTTGCAATATTTCGCAAAATACAAATTTACAATAGTATAAATTTATTCTTTTTTTAAAAAAATATTATTTTAAAATATTTATGTTAATGCTATTTTTTTATTACAAAATATTGATTTGAAATACTAAATTCATTTTATATAAACTCAAAATTTGAATTGAATTATTTTGTGATGTGTGACACTTTTGTCTTCCCTATTATATAGGTAGAAGATTAAAAGATATAATTGAGTTTTGAGAGATAAGGATAGCTAGGTAAGTGGTGAGGAATTCTAGGAGATGCTTTAGATTAGTTTTTGTTTCAACTATTCTTCATTTTTTTTGAAAAAAATTATCTACGTATTTATAGCTATGTCTTTGTTAATGTTTTTCTTTTTCTTATTTTTTCGTTAATTATTTTATTTTTTTATTTATTTTGTAGCATGAGATTTTAAAAAAAAATCCAAATAGTTAATTTTGTTGTTTATTAATTTTTTTCTTTTGTTTTAGTTCTGTTTTAAAACTACCAAATGACTTGATATTAGACTGCCACTTAGGTGAAAATAATCATTTTAAAAGTTTTTTTCTCTAAATTCATCATTAATAATTATTATAATATTTTTGTTTAACATCATGCTCATAACTTTTGAATAAACTAAAAAAAAGAATCGATTTTTGCACATTATTGTTGTATTATCTAATTAATTCAATTTTTAAAATATTATTTATTAACCTTGATCTCATTGGCCATTTCTTCAAATGTAAATATTACCTTATAGAAACGAAACTAATAGTAATTTTGAAGCTCTAAATAATCATATTTGATAAATTTTATATTATCTTAAACCTCTTGTTGATATACGCCTTGAAAACATATTTGTAAATATAAAAAAATCAAGCATTTCAAAAAATTTAAAATTATAATTTTTTAAATTCATTTATTAATGTCATGTGCATAACATTTGATTAATAAACCCAAAAAAATAATTGATTTTTGCACATTATTGTTGTATCATCTAATTACTTAAATTTCAAAGGAAACTAATAGTAATTTTGAAGTTCTAAATAACATACAATTTATATTATTTTTTGTGATAATTTTTTTTTAAAAAAATTACAAAAAAAGCAAGTGAAATGTTTCTTGAATACAAAGTGTTGTATCTGCACAATAATAACACCAAAGTTTTTCTTGCAAGATTGATATCGTATATCTCGTACCGATGTAAGTCTTGAACATCTATATATAATCAAAATTTGTGATAACATTGCTGCAACAAAGTTAAATGTAACACTAATATTGAAATTACAATATATGAAACATTCGAAAGTCTTAATTGATTTTAGACAATTTTACAAATCAAAGTAAAAAGTTAGTATATTTTACTCATAATCCGATGCCTTCATTGCATTGGATGAATTGCAAGTATATTAAGAAATAGCATATATTGATTAGAGTAACAATAACCTACAATCAATTTCTACATTGATTTCACCAATGCAAATGTTCATTTGCGTTCATTCAATCTACTCAAGTGTATGATGAAGAAATGAACATGATTGTTATCCAAGTGACTTGATCTATTCATGAATCCGAGTAAGAGAAATGTTCCAATCTATGTAAGAATACTTAAATTTGAGAACTCATAATACATAAAAATAGCATAAGAGAATAGAATAATCATATGGATTATTATGAATAAACAGAAAATGTATAAAATCTATCACATAAATTAGTACATACTGATTTTAATAATTGAAATCCCTATTAAACTACTCAGTAAAATTTACAAATACCTATGTACCCTTTGACACTAAAGCCTTGCATATCCCAGAGCCAACAAAACCACTGCCTCTGATCCTATGAACTATGACTACAATCCATTAAAAAAAGAAAAATAAAGATAGATAAAAGAGGAATCAAACATCAAACAAATGAATAAAATAAAAAACAAATATGAAAGAGATATACAACCTAAATTTTCATAAATAATTAAAGTCTAATTACTATTTTTGAACATCTCACATGAAGTCCTATTAACTATTAAACATTGTAAATTTGCAAAACTACATATATCATAAATGCATTATAATATACTCCATAAACTATGAAGGTGAATTGAATTTAATCCTTGCAAAACTATTTTCCAAATAGTTTAAAGCAACTCCATAAAAAGGTACATGAATTGATATAAAAGATTAAATTTTAAGCAATTCAACTTTTTAGAAAGAAATCCAAAAATGTTGCTTGAAATATTTGGCAAATATCTATCAATGTCAAAGTAAAAAGTAAAGCAAGAAGTTTCAAATTTAAAACTATTAAGAAAAATATGAAAGTAAATTTAGAGAGAAAATTGACATTATACCTTTAAAGAAGTGTTGTTGTAGAAATATTAGTTTGTCCCATTAACATGTTAAGAAGATCAATATGAGTATGTATCAAGCCATTTCTTCACCATTATTGAAATTTGAGAACAAAGAGAAAAGAAGAGTGAAAAATTGTAGGCGGTAGATTTAAAAAATAGGATAGTAATTCTTGTCTTTTGATATATATAATATTTTTTAAAATGTAATAATTGAGAATTTTAATTACTATAAAATTAATTTGAATTTTTAAATTAGCTTATAAAAAAAATTCTAGCAGTTTCTACTTTAAGATAGAATTGGGAAGTTAGTCGGTAGTTAGTTGATTTTTTTTCACTAATAATTGAGAATTTTAATTACTATAAAAAAAAATTGATTTTTTTTAATTAGTTTATAATAAAAAATAAATTCTAGCAGTTTTTAAGTTAAAGATAGAATTGGGAAGTTAGTAGGTAGTTAGTTGATTTTTTGTTTTCATTATTTTACATAGACTTTTAATTAACTTTCATTTCAATAATAAAGACTGTATTTAATCTATCTATATATATAAAAGGAGAAGAAAAAATGACACATGTCAACACCACAAAATTTTCAGAATTTTAAATAATTTTAAATGCTTAATAAACAATAATTAAATAAATAAATATAGACACATGTCAATAATTAGAATTAGAATGACACATGTCAACATCACAAAAAATTTAACAATTTTAAAATTCAAAAATTAATTTAAAATATTTTAATTAGCTATCTTAAATTAACCAAAAAGAAATAAAGGTTACTGTTGGAATCAGTTTCAACGAAAACTGTCAACAAATTTGAATTTTAAATTTTTCCTTTTTTGAAATACAATTTTAAAATTGAAGTACAATTTAATAATAATAATAATAATAATAATATAATAAGAATAATAATAATCTATCTATATATAATAGGAGAGAAAAAAACGTCACATGCCATCACCACAATTATTCTTAAATTTTAGTTTTAAAACTGATATTTTT
>JAJOOO010017741.1:0-37809 GCA_029582685.1 Solanum piurae
TATTTAATTCACCTTCTGTTTTTCTTCGAATGTAATTCCCTATTTTTCTTTTTGATATTTTTAATTTAAGATTACAAGATCTAAAAATATAATTACTATACCATTTTTTTATACATCATATCAAATTAAAATTGAATAAATAAATTTAAATGAAGAAAGTACTAATTTGAATATTTGATTGTAGCGATTTGTGCTCGTCTACTAATCAAGTACTCAGATTCATTTATTTTGAATAGAAAAATAATTTCTTGATTACTAAATTATTTTATATTTTATTTTATCTATGTTTGTGAGGTCACATATCTACTTCTAGTTATATTTGTTGTTGATGAATTCGTGTATTGTTAAATATTTGGAGAAAATTACTCCATGATATTGCTAATCTCTGAGCAAGGGCCAAAAAAGTAAGTAATTTTATATTCAATCATATACATCTTTAATATCACTTTTGTTCATCCGATTTTAATTTGATACGAAATTTAATAAAGTAAAAAAATTAAATCCTTGATATTAAATTAAAAAAGATATATTAAATGTATCAAAATATCTTTTAATTTACTGATTGTAAAAATATCAATGTAGAAAATTAAAATTAAAATAACAAAATAAATAAATTAAAACAGAACACGAGTGTTATTCAATATTAATATCAATGCAAAAAATTAGAATTAAAATAACAAAACAAATAAATTGAAATGGAGAACACAAGTGTTATTCAGTATTCAGTGTTCACTGTTCAATCAATAATGTTGCTTATATTTCTATTTTTTTATTATACAGTAGAGTCATAATCATCACTGAATAAACGCAAAAAAAGTAATTTATCAATCTTACAAAAATATTATTCACGTGTTAGCTCAGTAATGCCGTTGAATAGGGTGGGCTGATGCGGTATGGTATTTGAAAGTTTCGATATCGTAATTTTGGTATTCGATTTTTAAAATATTATATCATTATCATATCAATTTAATTCGATATGATTCAGTATATTGAAGTTCGATGGTAATCGGTAATCATAACTTGTTCAACTTCGACTAATATATACTTGTTTAATAGAGTATTATGATTTCGACAATTTAAAAAATGTCTCAATTATATCATACTAACACATTTTACATGTAGAAATATAAATGCAAAATAAAGTACAAACAACTCCTTTTGTTAATCAATTACAATTCAAATGAATTTCAATCAAAATAGAGTAGTCAAAGTTTTAGCTTCTAAACATTTAGTTTATACTAATACTAGGTTGCATATTTGTTAGTATTTTAATAATGTATATGTTATTTATGTAACTATATACTTCGATATTGTTGAGATATATATACTATTAACCATATGTTAAGATATAATATTAATTATAGAATAAATACTTGCTCAGTTTTAATAGATCATATATTCGTTTATGGTGTCTGTTTACTTATATAGTAGATGATTTAGTGTGTAGAGTTTTAGCTTATACACAGAAGATTAAATTATCGGTTCTTATAAGTATAAAGTTTTTTGTTCACAATCTAGGATGGAAATTGAACATGGCATCGGTACGATTGTAGCACAAGATTATATGTAATTTATCTTGATTATGGAAACAGTATCGTTCCAACTTCTTGTACTAGTGCATTTTGTATGTATTGAACGGGACCGAGTAGAGATAGTTGTTTTAGACTGGCTAACAAAAACATATTCTCTAAACTATTAAATGTACTTATATTCTTAATCTTTATATAACTATTATGAAATGTATATATTAATTATCGTTTTGATTTATGAAAAGGTGAGATTCTGAGATGGGTCAATATGCCTGGTAGTAGGGGTGTTCACGGGTCGATTTGGATCGGTTATTGGTCAAAACCAAAACCAAACCAACTTAATCGGTTTTAAAATTATCAAAACCAAACCAAATATAGTATATATTTATCGGTTTGGTTCTTATCGGTTTTGGTTCGGTTATTCGGTTATTAACCATAGACAAAAATAAAAAAATAATTCATTCAAAACGTTAAAAAAAATGACAACAATTTATTTAAAACGGAAATAGTTAGAATGACTGACATTACATAATTTTCCATCATTGAATTTACTATGAATAAAGCTTCCAATTTCATTATTTGGCCTAGAAGAAAGAGACATTGATATTTTCAATCTTATAAAGAATTGTCATAGACACACTCATATACATAATACCAATAAGATAAATATTCTCACCTTGGACATTTTTTCTTTCATAAGTAAATTATAAATAAATTTTGATGAAAACACATATAAGATCTTTAAAGTTGTTAATAAAAATAATATATTATGTATGTATAATAATAAAATATATGTATATAACTTGTCGGTTCGGTTCGGTTCGGTTATTTCTTCGGTTTTTCAAACAAAATCATAACCAACCCATATACTATCGGTTTTTAAAAATTTAAAACCAAACCACACTTAACCCAAATAAAAATTGGTTTATTTAATCGGTTTGGTTCAGTTTTTCGGTTTTTATCCAAACCGTGAACACCCCTACCTGGTAGATTGGATGATAATAATATATATTGGTGAAATAATAAGTTAGTTGATGGAATTCATGTCTCGTTATAGAGATTGGTTGATATGCCTTTTTGAGAAACTTATAAGTTTTCATCGTGTCAAACCTTGCAAGTGGATTTATGAATCCGACACATGAAATAAGTTAAGTAGTGCTCTAAAAGAAATTAATCATTGAATTAAATTCATCAGTAATTTAATTTATTGATTAGTATTTGTAATCTTAACATGGGGAATCACATAAATGTTTAATGGGGAATTTCGAAATATAAATAGAGGAGTGCAATTACGGATTTATAGTGGAATGATTTGTAATTTCTTACGGTAAGAATAAATTCAAATTAATTATTTGGAATTATTTCCATAATAAGAAGCCTCAGTAATTAATTATGTGGTCCATGCAGTACCCATATTTAACTAGAACTCAGAATCCTATTTCTTAGGGGGAAAAGGAGTCAGGGGTGTGTTTTCTTGTTTTTTCAAGAAAACTCAGGTTTCTTCTCCTTTTTGGACTGAGAAGAAATCTCTATTAGTAGGGATTCTCCTAACCTAGAAAAAGATTGATTAGTTTTCTATTCATACTTGCCCACCCAAGTATTGAGAGAGTTCGGATGTGAACTTGGGATCACTGTAGAAGACTGCAAAGTTGTTGTCTATCTCGTGGAGCTTGAAGGTATGTTCTAACTTTTGGATTCGCTTGAAGGTATCTGCTCACGCTTCAAGAGGTAATTCTTGAATTAAATTTAAGCAAGTTTATGTGTTCTAGCATGATTATGTGTTCTAGCATAAACGATTTGGTTATCTATTATTCATGTAAGCAATAAGATTAAAGTATGCTTCCGATGTGCATATAATTTTCCAACATGTATGGTATTCGATATTTCAGTATGTTATATCTAAATACCAAATACCGTATCGAATATCAAAAAAATTAAAATATATATCGTATACCACACCAAATACCATAATATCAAAAATACGGTATTAAAAATTTTGATATGGTATGATATTTCGGTATATACATCCCATGCCCACCCCTATTCATTGGAAGACTGGTTGTTTGAGCAACAACCAGAAACTCGATTGCCCTAAGACCATGTTGATGTTGGATATTTTGTAATATAAAGATGTTTAAAATTGAACAGACATAATTGTTCATGAAAGAAGATGACTATTATAAATAGTTATTTAATCATGAAAGAAAATGACTATTATGAAAAGTCATTTGTTCATGAAAGAACATAACTGTTATGAAAAGTCATCTCTTAAATCTTATAAATATAAGGACTCTCCAGAAGTAGCCTAAGAAAAATCTGCAGGTATATACAAGAGTTTTGTGTATCATAAAAATAATGACTTGTATCTTCCCCAATATATATACGAGTAATATCTCTTTAAGGAAAGTGATCATTCACGCCTCAAAGTCATCTTCTTCTTCAACTATACTTGCTAATTTTTCTAACAGTTGATACTTGAGTTGTCAGAGATGAAGAATAAATGGTTCAAAGGAAGAAAAGAGAGTAAGAGAAGAGAAAGAAATTATTTTTTGTTTAATCACAATTGGCTTACTTAATGTGGAAGCTATGGACAGTAATGATGGTTTAGCGAATAACTCGAAAGAGATATCCAAACAAAAGCTTTTGACGTCTCTTTTTTGGAGTTGAAGCCAATGGTCCATGGAAACACTCAAATTGGCGTTGTATATCATTGTAGAGTGGACAATTAACATATTTAGCAGCATCTAATACATAATCATCATACCTATCAAATATAATCAATATATGTCGATGTGCAAGCCATAAAATATGTTTCCAAAAAACATTTTTTGAAAACAACTTCCATCATATCAAACACACATATCGAATAAATAAAGAGTAGATAGCCTTGCGATTGCAAAGTTATATAGAAGCATAAACTGAATAATCAGAATAAATTTGACCAAACTCATTGCCATGACCAGGATAAAATGAACAACAAAAATATGAAGAAAATCCTAAAAGAGCTTACCTGAAAGTCAACATGAGCACAATAATAAGTGTATCACATAAATGTTAAGGATACACAAAATATTCTACTAAATGAAGATGCAATATAATCAATCCCAAAATGATCGATCCCATATATGATATATCCCAAAACATAAGTTTTTTCATACCCAAGGCTTGAACCCGAAACCTCTGGTTAAGAGTGAAGCGATCTCACCACTGCACCACAACTCAAATCTTCCTTAAGTAGTCCTAAATTTTAGTTATGAGATCCTTTCGATATTTCGAAATTTTGATATATTATTCACTCGAAACGATATATGTGTGTGGCATGTCGAATTTCAAAGTTAAGCTTTAAAGAAGCTTTAATTGCTAATAGAGTCTTGCAATCTCGACCAACTCAAAATCTCATTTAAGCAGTTCTAAATTTTATATATGAACTATCCTCAATATTTTGTGTCTTTTGATAGATAATTCACTCAAAAAAAATTGAGGAAAAACGAATAGGGGGGAATCCAACAAAAATACAAATGATTATGAAATATTTTCGAACTTTGAAAAAAAGTTTGGGGTGTTTTATGTGTTACAGAAAGTAGAGTTTATGTTAATTATTCTTTTGACAATTGGGTTTTTTTTATTATGTGTTAATTGAATAGGACATTTTACCAAATCCTTCAATATAAATTACACATTTTAGTTTGGAGAAGTGCATGATCCACATGATATTGAAGTGCCAACCTCATACCATCTTTAAGGGTTGTCCTGAAGTATTTTATGAAATTAATTTCTCAGATGGTCACTCAAATAATAATTATTGTTTCAGAAAGTCACTTTTTTTCTTGATTCTAATTTTTTTAATAATAAAGTGACTTTCTGATATAATAACTATTAAATGGGTGACCATTTGAAAAATCAACTCGTATTTTATTCCCAACATAACATTTCTCAATGTGAATCTAAATTAATCAAATTTCAATACTAACACGAGACGTCAGATGAAAAACGAAAATAATTTGTTGAGTAATATGCCAATATATCGACTATAACAAGGCCCACAAGGGGGTTGAGGTGGCAGGAATCAGAGTCATGATCGAATATGATACTTGTTTGATAGACATATATAGTTAAAATGTAAAATAATGTCCTTCCTATTAACTATAACTTTTGACATGATGATAAACATTTAATCCTAACATAATTAAAATATCGCACAAAGTGCTCACCCGAAGGACAGAGGCTGTGGCAGAGATTGTAGCATCGACGGGTTATCCTGGGGTAAAAAAAAAATGAAACAATTTTATCATGATTGAATAATAAAAAAATATACATATAAACAATATAAATATTAGGTTCTAACAAATTTACTAATGTCCTTCCATGATGTTGAATATTTTAATTTAAGTACACATTTTGTTACTTCAAATCCATATATAGTATATTCAAAAACTACTATATAGCCATCTTGGAAATCCGACCTTTGAATAATACACACGCAAAAGGTCAACAAATCCATCTAAATAGGTCTTCTTTGAATTTGTCATCCCTATCACCACAAGTGTCCTTCTCATTACATAGGCAGTGGCCACTAATATTAATTAGATGAGAAGTATTAGGTGTATAGTCGGACTGCCTGTATGACCTAGTGATTAATAAAATATTTTTTGTAAAAAAAAGTAAATTATAAAATTAAAATTTCAATTTTATTAAAAACAAAAAAGTTGAAATAATTTATTTTCATCATCTTAAGTTTTGGTCGGCAGATTCATTTGGTACCTATATTAATGAAAAATGTTAAATATAAATGTGACATAATTAGCTCATAAATACATTACTCCTTCAACTTGCCTAAGTTTGGACAAATCACTAACTCACTTATTTTGATCCGTTAAATTCAATATATCTAAAAATTGGACTCGTAGATAGCTAGTGAAATAAGTCGAAGTATGCACACAAACAACACTAATATTAAAAAATTACTATTAATGAAGTAGGTGTTTGTTGCATCATTTGATTATTAACCTCTTCTACTCTTTACCAAAAAGTCCAAAATCCTTCATTTTATTTTATTTTTCTTGTATGAATCAACAAGATTATTATGTCAACAATACAAGGGGGTAGGGAAAATAGTAACAATATTATGGCTCAACCATTTCTCCATGAATTCAAGAAACAAGCTTCTTTCTTCCTTAAAGAGAAGATCAAGACAGCCAGATTGGCTTTGACTGATGTTACACCAACTCAGATGTAAGTTATATATTGGAATTAGCGACAGATAAATTTTGTATATAATGATTAGTGATAGATCATCGGAAAAAAAATTGTTAGCTACGAGTAATTTATAAATTCCACTTTCTTTAGTGTTTGTACTATGATGAGCAATTTTGACTTTTTGATCATTTGTATCTTCTGATTTATTCACACATAGTTTGTTATAATAGTTTCGTGACTTTACTGTTATGTTAACGGATTTTGATAAGTCATTTTTTGGTTTCTTTTAGAACTCTTACAAAAAAATAGGTTTTTTTTTTCAAGTTAGTGATCATACGTAAAATTAATCTAGAGAAATATGATCAAACTATTACCAATTATGGTTCTTGTGGATCGGATCATTTATACAAAGAGAAACTCTAGATATTTGAGATCTTACTTGGTTTCATTAAATATCTTACAACTAGAATTCCTCTTTTTCCCGATCCGTCTAATGATTATGTTTGTTTGAAGATTGACAGAAGAAGCTACAAATGGAAATCCAGGTGCACCTGACACAAAAACACTAAAAATGATTTCCAAGGCAGCTTTTGAAGTTGATGATTATTGGAGAATTGTTGGGATCCTACACAAAAAGTATGTTTATTTTTATTTAAAAAAAGTTTAATTTTTTTTTGGCAATTTTTTGGATAATATTTTCAGGCTTGATGATATATTATTGTATGATGTAGATTGTCAAGTTTTGATAAAAAGAATTGGAGGGTTTCATATAAGGCTGTGATAGTGTTGGAACACTTGTTGACTTATGGACCTGAAAGTGTTGCTGAGGAATTTCAAAGTGATAAAGATGTTATTAGGGAAATGGGAAGCTTTCAACTCATTGATGAGAAAGGGTAAACTTCATTACAAGTTGAATTTAATTATGATCATCCAATTATTTATTTATGGTAGACAAGTCATCAAACTAATTTCTAGAATGGGAAAATAACTCAACCCAGAAACGGTCTCTTTATCTTCACAAGATAGGGGTAAGGTTGTGTATACACCACCCTCTCCAGTTGCCTTTTGTGTGACTACACTGAGTATGTTGTTGGTAAGTAAATCAACTATCCATATATATAATGGAACTTCAAGAAGTTGAGAAATGCTTTATTCCATCCCACAAACTTTATTAGGTTCTACAACTTTGTCGCGATAAACTAAAAGTTGAATGTCCATCCATTTAAGGTACTTTGAATGATGTATGCAGATTCAACTGGGGGCTAAATGTTAGGAAGAAATCTGAGAGGATATTGAAGCTGCTAGAAGATGGACAACTTCTCAAAGAAGAGAGAAACAAATCCAGGAAGATATCAATAGGGATTGAAGGTTTTGGGAGCTTTAACATTAGGAGGACTATTAGTTCAGAGGAAGAATCAGCAATTAAACCTTATGGAAGGTCTAATTCTCAGTTTAATCATCATGAAAATGATGATGATGATGATGAATTGCAAGTTAGTGAGAAAGTGGATGATGAGCACTTAGTAAAAGAAAACATAGCACCAAGTGATGAAATGCACAAATGGAACTTCAAAGGAGAATCAAAAGCACTTTTGGATGAACAGAAAGAAGAACCAAGGATGGTATTTTCATCAGAAGAGGATCATCCTTTCAAAGAAACAGATCGATTAACGTCAGTCTCACTGCTTTCTTCTGGAGATCAAGTCCTCCAAGCATGTCAATAGGACGTGTAGCAGCATATGTATGTTGAATAGTTGTTTTATGCGTTCATCTATCTCTCAGAACAGTTGTGTCGTTCCACCTAAAGATTTATGTATAGAGCTAAGAACACCTAATTGGTTGTTTCCCTTACAGACTTAATACCACCACTAGCTGTTTTGAGCTTCTATTGTAACCTATACCTACAGGGTGAAGCAATGCAGAAATGCAACTATACTTCCATTTCAGGTTCATGGAATAATTGTTGCTCTCTTGAAAGAGCATAATACCCAAATTTGTGTTTCTTTACAATGATGCTGATGTTTCCTAGTACATTGCTGCTGCTTTTTTCGTTTAACCATCTGGTATCTAAAGCCCGTTGGTTCCACTCATCTGAATTCATGCTGGATAAGCACACTTGATAGGATAAAATGCTCTCAACCCGGAGAAGATCTCGAGCACTATACTTCTGGTTAAAGGTGGAGGGATCTCAACCACCCCACCACACCCCTTAGTAACACTGTTGTATCTCTACTGCTACACCTGATGTGAACAAAAATTGCATTCTTGTTGCTTCTACCTTCAGCAACATTTAACATCTCAGGAAAACGGCAAAAGAAACAACAAGAGCACATAAAATCAATCTATAAAATTTATAACTATTACATTGATTTATAACTATTACATTGTCTCTGAGACAATTGCAATGTTCTCCTCTACTCATGTTATCAACACGGAGTCTTACCATTTTGATGTATTAGAGATCTATGAGATGGGGCTATTTTCCTTGTATTTGTTACACTAGCTCTTAGGTTACCTTTTGTATCCTAGGCTCCACAAATACATATATATCGATTTACACTATTGCTACTACTATATGAGGATTTATAAGTTGCAGAGCCAATCCGTGATAGCAAGTCGCAGGGCATGGTTGGGAGTTAGCTCCAAATGGCTTAGTTTCAAATTGGTCATTGGAGAAGTATCATGACCACTTTCCAGCCATCCTTCAATGGCCTCTCCTTCATATGTGAACCCGTCTGCAGCAACCTGGGGGTCATTCATTATGTCCTGAAATAAAATCACAATTATGTGAGCATTATTGAGCTGCAAACATGAAAACCAGAAAAATTGTCTCTAACAGCAAATTGGAGTGAATGAAAAATACAAAACACAGCACACTAGATGGATCATCTATAACTTTAGTGATCAATTTTCAGAATAAATTATGACAACAGGCCTATGATGCCATGCATGTGGAACAACTACCATCTCATGGATTTTACATTCAGATTATGTTTTTTTTTTTATTTTATGATTCCATGTTCTGCCGGGGTGGGGGGTGAAAGGGTGGTTGAGAGAAGAGAAAGGATATGACCAGATGTTGTACCCTCAACCTTTAAGAGGCATGATAGAAGCACTACCGGGAAACAGACTACCAGTTTGCTCCCTCTCAATTCTTTTTAAGTCTACACACACTCTTATCCTCTAAAATAACATATCTTTGTCTTCCTTTCCTGCGTCCTAGAGGACCACAAAAATTCATATGATTAATAGTACGCAGAACATAGCTTACCTGGCGAATCGGACATAAGAAAAAGGAGGGCACTGATTGTTCTTCCAACTCATTCAAGTTCTTTAGCTCCATTACAAGAGATGATATCAGCTCAGGCCTATCCCTACTGTTTAATTCACAGCACTGCAATGCCAGTTCTGCTAACCTCCTTGACACAAATGTAGACCATTCTCCAGCAGATGAATCCAAAAGAGAGTCTAATTGTGCATATAAGACTGCCCTGCGTACTTCATTCACTAGTCCTGCTAGAGTTCTTCCAGTGAGCATTTGCAGGATAATAAGTCCAAGTGCATAAATGTCCGATTTAGGTGTCAGAACTCCAGTTTCATGAAATTCAGGATCAGTGTAGGCGAACAGACCCTTTGGTTCACTAAGACGATTGAAACTTGGGCATCGTAGGGCTTGCTTAGGTATCAGACTGGATATGCCGACATCACATATTTTACAGCTGCCTGTGGAATCAACGAGCACATTCTCAGGCCTCAGATCCCCATGTACAATCTTTTCAGGGTATGAAGAGTGCAAAAACAGAAGTGCACTTGCAATTTCAGCAAGAATTCGTGCTCGCATCTTCCAATTCATGGGACGAGTGTTGTTTTTGCAAAAGAGGCGGTCATGGAGGCTCAAGCCAGGAAAATATTCATGAACAAGGCACCAAGATTCTGGACATACACCAAGTAAAGTGACCAGATGAGGATGACGTAACTTAGCTAGAATTTCCACCTGCAAGTAAGAGGTTAATCATATGAGCAAGCACACAAATTAAAAAAATTGTTGGCAGAGAATTATGAGATTCCTTTTTAGCTTATGATGAAAGACCAAACTGAACAAAAGGAAAGGTATATGCACTTGAGTTGGATGATTTTAAGGAAAATCACATACTAGACATTTTGGACCAATTGTTTTATATGCTGAAAGGGAACTCTGAAGTAAAGAAACTTAGAGTGGAACCCAAATCCTATCTAAATGCAATTTGTAATCCATGCATGTGAATCAAATGGAGATGTTGACCTGTTCAAAAAACTGTGATAGCTGTTGCATATTATAATGATGCAACTGCTTAATGACTACAGTTTTATCTGAGAGTTCTCCTTTAAACACATCACCATATCCTCCCTGACCAATCCTGAAGCTCTCAGAAAAATTGCATGTTGCTGTCTGCAAATCGGAGGATGAAAACTCAACCAACCCAAGTGATACTGAGCACTCAGCCAAGTCACTTGCACTTTGTCTTCCATCTTTTCCACGATTCTTCCACGAATTAATCCAGTGCATGGCCTCAGTATTTTGCTGCTGAAGTTTCTGCTTCTCCTGCTGGAGAGTTGATATGGAGGAATGAATCAATGTCAATTCTCCAGTGATCTCTTCGCACCGTCGATCGGCCTCCTGTGCACGACTATCCAGGAGGGCTATATTTCTCATGGCCTTGCACAGCTCATAAGTTTTCTCCTTTTTCTCCATCAAGAGCTTCTTTTTTTCCAGCAATGTAGTTTCCAGAGCATCCTCAGCTTCCTTCCTCAGTTCAACTTCATGTGCATGAGCAGATTCAAATGCTTTTATCTACAATAAAGAAAAATTTCTAAATTTCAGAGCCTAAGAAGGAAGCTTCAGTTCTTATAAAAAAATAAGGAAACTTCAGTTGTATAGAAGTAATAGTTCACCAATTAAGTGTTTTCAGTCCATTATAGATGTTGCAAATATGAGAGATGACATTAATATTCACATAGCATTCTCTATAATGGTAGTTGTCACAGTATAGAAGATATGTTGCATGAGTTTCTGGTGTATTTAAGAATACAAACTGGCTCTAGGAATGAACTACTCTGACACAGAGATTCATGCAGTAGCGATGACTTGTTCACAAACATAGACTATAGTAGTTCTAAAGTGCTGACTTCAATTTTTTTAGCTTGGATAAGCCCATAGTGGGTCTACTGGTACATTAGGTATGATGGCTTCGGTCCATAAATGAATGTGAAGCCATAATATAAGAAAAGCTAATAAGTGTAATTTAGCTTCATAAGCTTCCATGTCTATGATATCCAGCAGTAGCCAAATTTTACGATTGTCCATGCATCAATAAAGTTCTTCCACAAATATGTAAGTATGGAATGATCTATAGAGCAATAAGAATATGGCCTCCTCAATAGGAATACAGAAACTAGAGGTTTACCTTTCTGATGGCTTCTTCAGCTTCAGCTTCCAGTTTTTTGCGCTTCATAATCTCTGCAAAAGCTTCATTCCTTGATGATTCAAATTCTGTGCCGACTTCTGCCAGCTGTTTGTATAAACTTTCCATCTCCGCATCAGGGGGCACCATTTGTTCAGCAGAAGAAACACAACTGCTATCATGAATAGAGCTTGTTGAAATAGATAAACTAGGAATACTGATCAGATTGCTTCTGCTGGAAGAAGAAAAATCCTTGAACCGTAAATCAGTTTGTGATGGAATCCCCGCTTCAAAAACTAATTTTTTTATTCCAGATGACAGCAGGTCCCTAGACGAGCTTGACTGAACACGTTCTGGGAACAGGATAACCTCATTCTTGCAAGACTTCAGACACTGAGATCTTAAACCGCATACATCAACAGCCCCTGCTCGAGTATTAGGAGAAATAGGTGCAATGAAGCTTGAGCATTCAGGAGGTTGTCTACTCCAGATTAATCTTCCTTTGTAGACGAAGAATATTTCACAGAATGTAGGGAACTTTGAGGCAGCATAACTTGCTTTCCTGGAGCTTTTCTTAACCTTCACACAACTGTAGATGGCTGGTAAGTTTGGGTACATGGGACCAGTTCTATTTGATGAAAATTCAGAAAGATGCAAATATACTGTTCCAGTAAATACAGGTTTAGCAACAAAACATATAAAGGGTGAAAGAAAAGATCCATATAGACATACCAACTAGCTTGGATTAAGGCTCTGTCATGTTGATATCCTTACATTAGGTCCACTGTTACGAATCTTTTCACATTTGTTCAGAGATTGTATGTTCGTGTAAAAATAAGAGAGATTTTGAAGAGCTTCTAGGTCAAGAGAACTTCTGATTTTGTCCAAATGAGAAACTACGATGTGTTGGAATGAAATGGTCCCAAATATAGCAGATGAATAGAGGATTCATATAAATAACACTACTGGTTTGCGACGGAGGCCCTGTTATTGTTGTCATCCTTGTAAAACAACTGAAGCAAGATATAGGTTGTATTATGAAATCCCCCAGTTCTGCAGGCAATGACAACCTCCACAGATTTCAAGACCTTTAATTTGACCACTGTTCTCAGTTCTCCAACAGTGAAAGGTTAGACTAGCCTACTAGTATTTTCAGCTAGCAATTTGAGTACCCTAGGAAATTTGTCCTCACCCGTCAAGTTTGATGAAAACAGTTACCTGAAATGAACACAAACTGGCTCAGGCACCTATGTTGCTCAGATTCTCTAAAAGTACTGCCGTAACCATGTCAGATCCTCCAAAAATGCACAACTTTGGAGGATTCGTCACGCAACCTGTGCCATTTTTGAAGAGTTTGAGCAACATAGCCGGGCACTACCTTATTGAAAAGAAAGACCTAATTTTCCTTTGCTAATTAGGTCAGTCAGGAAAAGTGAAAACTAACATCAAATTGCTACAAAACATGAACCAAGCACTCAAAATGTTTCCAAAACTAGAGATTCCTTTTTCTCTTTTCTTTTTGGTTGATATGGTAAACCCTATCCCTTCCCCTCAAAATAACATCCTGTCTAGGAGTTAACAGTGGCTCTTTTGAATTTTGCTCTCTAGGTGACAAAAATTCTCAACCTCTAGGTAAGAGGTGGAATACTCTTATCACTCAAGCAACCTCACTTACCAGAAACTAGAGATACCAGGAGATCAACATAGCAACTTGGACATATCAGTTTGTGGTCAATTCTGGTGCCTCTGACACGACAAATCTGGTTTATGCAGGAAAAATGACATGTAGAAGGAAACAAGTTTACCAAAAGGATTTATAAGTTTTCATTAAGATCCTTGGCACAAAAACAGAACTGCATGAATTTGAGATATTTTGTAGCATCCAGAAGTCTTTCCAAAAAGACAAAGCTCTTCAAAAATTGAATCATATAACATAATCCAGAATTCACAAGTGCAATCATATTCTACAGCAGTTCAAACAGTTTAATCGCACTTGAAAGTAATCTAAATGACCAGAAGTTGAAGACTTACTCCGGTATAGCCCCAATTATTAGCTTCCTGATGTTATGCTTGTTGACAAAATCCAGAATTCCTTTTAGGACTTGATCTGATTCAACTATAGCAACACTTGCTTTAACCTGAAAAGATTATCACGTCTTCTGTAAGTGACTGCATTGGTAGCATGATACAAGGAAAATACTCATCATTACTTGAAAAGAAAAGCAGATTTTTACAGTACATAGATCATGATACAGTGAAACACTAGTTGTTTTAATTTTAAATGAATGATACTGTGAGAACATTAGTGTCACAGAGGTAGCAAAGATCTAGACATGTTCCTGCATGTCGTATAGTAGCAATAAAATGTCAAATCTAGGCACAGAAATCAACAAGAGACTAAAACAGTTGTAATACAAACATTGGTCAAGATGTAGTGAGGAAGGAAATCGTGAAAGTAATAGAAAAAATAATTTAGGACTTCTAGTCTTTGTTTCGGATGTAATAAAAGATATTAAAAAGTGGAAAAGTGAGAGAAGAAAAGAATATATTTCGGGGGCTCAAACCCACTTAAGCTATCAAGTATCGCATGCAGTAATAGGTTCAAATCTCAACAGAAGAAAGAAAAAACTAGGTAATTTCTTCCCATCTACCCAAACTAGGTGGACCGAATGACCCGATACCTGTGTTTGTGGGAGATATCAGGTAACTGTTGGAATAATCAAGGTGCACACAACCTTGACCCAATATACAACAACAACAACAACAATGGAGAAATCTTAGTAGCTCAGTAACCAACTACCTGTACTTTCACCTTACATACCTAGTGTAATCCCAGAAGTGGCCCAAGATACCGTTGTCAAAAGAAAAAATGTATAGCGGGCAGTGAGAAAGAGGCACGAGGGGACAGGAGCGGATAAAACGAGTTAAGACTTTTAGGGGTTGGGAGGATAGAGAGACAGCAAATGGAGAATACTTTGAGAAGAGGGGAGCGATCTGTACAGACAGAAAATTGAGACACAAGGTGCCTGAGATGGAGAGTCAGGAGCCTGGAGCCTGGAGCCCAACAACTTCTTCCTCAACTTTTATCACATCCCCACCTTTATTCTTTTGAATAGAAATTTCTTCACAACACTTTTTACTGATACTTTCACTTCCTCTGGGTTTCTTTGACATCTAGAAAAAGAGAATAAATTTGTTAAAAATCACTCATCTTTTCCTCACCACAATCTCTGTTCCAGACATAAGGTACAATCTGATCATCAGCAGGAAAACTTTTTCCTTTTGTAGATCGTTACAGTAAAACAGCAAAGAAGAACTATTTCCATTTTAATTTCTCTAGATTGATCGATATTTCTTCACCCATACGTCTGTTCATTTTCATGTCCACATTCAATGTATTCAATTTGAATAATCCACACATGTTCTTCAGAACAAAAAAAAAGAGGAAAAAGAGGAGAGAAAAGCCAAATAGCTTTCAACAATGACCTTCTCTTTTGTACAACCCAGCAAACAACAACAACTGCAACAGGGCAATCCCTTTAATCCATCAGCACTTCATCACGATAGAATACTCAGATCGGGATAAACACAAGATACAGTTGTGATCGACGGTATATGGTGGAGATTTACAATGGTGCTTAAGTTTCTACGGTTACTAAAGGGAAGGTAAAGGTTAGGAGGGAGAAGGAATTTTGGTGAAGAGGGGAAGGGGAGAAGAGATATGGAAAAGGGTACAAGGAGCAATAAGAGATGGCGTAAATGGAAGTAGTCAGAGATGGTAGTCATTTATTGGTAACATAAGTGACAGAACTTCAGGCGGAAAGCATGGAAGAGTTCCTCTCTGGACTGCCGTTTTAACCTTTTACTCGGTAATTAGTCAAAACCGTTACCTGAGTTAATGCTTGTAGAGATTCTAATCTCACATTAAGAAACTAGTTATAAGTAAGATATCTGATAGTGGTCCCATTTGAGCAACTGACAACCATTCTATTAAGTAAAATTTATCAACAAAAATCCCACAAATACACAGCCAGATCAGAGTCCGAGTCTCAAAATAAACCCATCCCAAAGTTTCAGAACCAAAATGAGTTGTTGACATCTGCTCATAAGTCATTTTGAAGCAAAAAGTACATAGAAATCCTCTAGAAGCTTGAAATGTTACCATTTAAGATTTGAAGTTCTTAAGTGACCTCAATGATCATTAATACCACATAAGAATCATAAAAGGAAATGGTCCGACCTAGCTCATCGTACTCAGACATGTTAAAAGATGTCGCATTAGACACTCGCCCATGTAACAGTTTTATCAGTTCTATGCAAATCACACCAAAATAAGTAAGCCCACTAAGATAACAGTTCTAACATTTCAGCGTAGCAAAATGACCTTTAGAGGTGGTTTGGTAGGAGGTATTAGAGAAAATTGTAAATTAGGTCTTGGGCCTAACTCTACCCTTCGGGGTGGCCCAGTGGTTTGGGCTTGGGACTTCCATGCGGGTTACCTCTGCTATGTGATTTGCGAGCTATTGCATAGGAGCGGGGGTTTTACCCTGTGCGCACCCAAAGGGTAGCGACTGCGGGTTTCCCTTGTCATTTAAAAAAAAAATGGGGGGTCTTGGGCCTAACTCACACCTTAAAAGCTAGATCCAATGAAGGAGGATTGTCCAAACCTTATAAGGAGACCACCCATCTCATTAACCACCAATGTGGGATCTCAGTTTTAAAAAATAAAATAAAAATGTGGGATCTTCTTTCATTCTTTAACCAAAATAATACATATCCTAGCTTTGATATTATTTAATCCCATATTTGGTAGTGTCTGCAACCTATGTATAACTAATACACACCCTATTCAGTACTATTCTTATACATAGTAAACCATGACATTAACATGCGAGATACTATTCCTATTCTAATACACCATATTCAGTAATATCATATTCTAATACACCCTATTCATTTGATACAACAAACTAAACAGTCTATAAAAACTAGTTTCTGCACAACTAATCCTAGCATTACTAATACGTCATATACAGTACTATTTTTATAAACCCTATTACTCTCCTATTATCTTATTTGTTGATTCTATTATTACTTGTTGTTTCCTTTGTTTCGGTTAGCATATTATTTGTTGTTGTTATTGTTCTATTCTACTTTATTTTAAGCTGACTTTTTCACTATAGTATTTTCTTTCAATACTTGATGTTGATAGGTTTTACTTGAGCCCAGGGTCTATCAGAAACAATCACAATCTCTCTACCTTCAGGGATACGGCTATGGACACACCACCTCCTCAGGCCTCACTTGTGGGATTTGTGGGATTACACTGGGTAGGTTGTTGTTCTTATACGCCCTACCCCTTAGTGAGAATAGACTAAACTTCTAAAGCAAATTAGTTAAGCACAGTAACAGTGCACAACCCAGCCAGAGAAATTATTCTACACGTTGAGAGGAAGGAAATGGTGAAAGAGCAATACCAATACATAAATCACAATTCAACATCGTCATTCTCTTTGATCAGGACACTAGCATCAACAACTCTTCCATCGTAGAGTAAAATGGTCATGCAGTTAATAGTATGGTCTTCTTCTCTATTCAATATGATCCACCAAATGAATTTACTGAAACCTAGTTTTACAAAATAATTGCAACTTATGCTATAAACAGGACTGCGTTCCTGGAGAATAACTCCACAACACTCCACACCAATCATTTAGAGATAAATGATACCTTTGATTTGCAGCATACACTCAAATAACGAGATATAAGTTTCCAAGCCTCTTCTCTCTCTGCATTTCGAAATGCGGCTACCATTTTTGCATTAGCCTGAGTAACTGGCAATTTTCCCACTGCATAAAAATCACAAATATGGACACATGATTGTAGGTTGTCAAAAGAATAAATTGGTTCCTTTAAAGTTTTCTAGTCTAAATGTGTATAGTATGGGGGAAGATGTTTTACCAGGATGCACTTTAGTGGGGAGGAAAATGTTTATCATAACGCGAGAAAACATTTCCTGGATCATTTTCTATTGTTAGGGTTATGAAAATAGATGACATATGGTAATTGTACAAGGACTAATATTCAGGAAAACCAAAGGCGGGTCCAACATCTAAACTTTATGGGTTCAACCTCATAAGATTCGTAACGTTGAACCCGTTATATTTTAAAAGTTCAGGGTTAATACCTACTATTATTGCACAAATTTATGGATTTGTATTCCGCATATCATCACTATGCATCCGCCTCTGGGTAAAAGTATATTTATGAGTATCTTAAACAGTGGCTACATGTTTACTTAAGCAAGTGATATGGACTTAAAGTTAGGATAGTTGTAAAGGAAAATTTTAATCATTCCTTTTTGGTCAAAAATTATTTTCCAGAAACAAAGAGCTCCACAACTCAATGTAATCAAACATTCCTTAAAAAACCAAAACTTCATCAACTTATTGAACAAAATTTCAGTAAAATGAAGCTAAATCTATAATCATGATATGATATATAATCCACATTTAACCCTCCGTGTTGGCTCAGATGGTTTGTCTTCGGACTTCCATAATGAAGGTCTCAATTTCGAAACCCCTTGCCTGCACAACAGGGGCTTGCCTAGTACGGTCTATCTCTCTTACGTGGTTTGTGGGCTATTGCACACGAGCGGGATTTACCCTAGATGTGGGTTTCCTTAACAACCAAAAAAAATACACTAATCATCTACATTTATAACCTAGAAACACTAGAAATGATCTTTTTAAGGAACAACATTAAAGCATAAACATAATTCTCATTACCAAAAGCACCCAAAGTATATAAATCATCTTCATATCATGAAAAAAGTATCAACAACAAGAAAGAGGGAAAAAGAGGTTACATACACAAAGTGGGTATATATGGAGAAGGTTGAAGAACATGAAGAATACAAATCTCAGAATTCCCAAATGTCTTACAAGCCCACTGAACCAAAGCAGAACCTTTGTCAACATATTTACCCACAGCTACAAATACTTTAGACCCTTGCTGTTGTTCTTCTTCTTCTTCTACCACAACTTCTCTCGATTGAGGAGCAACGATTTGGCTTGTCCTGTAAAACCCACGTCGGAAACTGGCCATCGAAGAAAACCCAGAAGGGAAATTTGGAGGAGTTGGAGAAGGAGGAGGAGAAGGGGTTAGCAACTCCATGGATTATGAATATCAAAGAACTCAAAACTCACTGTGGGACATTATTGAGACAATTGGGGGATTCTTTTTTGTGCTCGTGTCAACATCGCACGACTTAAATCTGTTAAGAGTCATATTGATGCGACAATTTATGGTGTGTTTGGTCTGACGCAAAATGTTTTTCAGATTGATAGATCGATTATTAAAATTTTCATCTTATTGATAAAGTTTCGATATCCTCTAATTTTATTTTAATATAAAAAATATTTATGTGATTTTTTTTTTTATGTTTGGTATGAATTTTTTAAAAAAATATTACGTTAAATGTATTTTGTATATAATTTAAACAAATGGATTCTTATGTAAATGTATCTTCAGTAAAAAAACAAAAAAAAATCAACTAAATGATTGGATGTGTATGTAATGTATTAATATTTTATAAATAGTTTATTGTATAATTTAAACAAAGAAATTCTTGGGTAAATGTATCTTCAGCTAAAAAGAGTTAAATTAAATTAAATGATTAGATGTGTGCGTAATGTATTGATATTGTCTAAATAGTATATAACTGTGCTTATATGATGTTTATAGATATATCAAAAGATTTATAGATACATTGTACATTATGTTTAGACATTGCAACAATTATCTTTCTCAACTAACTGTTTTTTTTCAATTCCGACTAACTCAACTCTCCTTTAAATAGTTCAATATTTTAGATATAAGTTTATCTCGATATTTTGTATTTTTTTGATATATTATTCACTCGAAATAATTTACGTTTATTGCAGGTCGAAATTTAAAAATTGAGCTTCAGAGCTCTATAAAGTGTTATTGAAGGTATAAGTTGGCCGAATGGCCAATTAATATGGTAATAATAATTACTTATAGTGGGTTATTTTGGGTAAGAATTTGATTGAATGATTAATTTGTCTAATTTTCTTCTAAAAATATAGAAGTGACCAATGATTGTCATCAAAATAAGAAGTATAGATTATAGACCTGCAGGATCAAGTGAGAACTTAACGGATCTCGCAACAATTAAATTTTCAAAAGGGCGGCAGCCACCTACGCTTTATGCAGAATTGAACGCTTAACGTAATCAATATAGGTAATCAAGAAATAATAGAGAGTCGTTAGTCTGATTTAACCTAGTGGCGAATTAAATAAACATAGAAAGCAATACTAATTTTGAAGACTATCTATAGTGAGATCATGATATGTATCGAAAGGCGGGAAGATACAATTAATGTTAATTCATTTGTTTTTTTGTTTTTGTGCTAAAAAAAAAAGTTTTTTGGAGAACCAAACTCATATATGTAGAATAAACTAATCTTTTTTTTCTAATTAGATTAGAAAATGTTTTCATTTTAAGAAACCAAAACCAATGATGTTTGATTGTTTTTTTTTAACTTATAAATCCACCTAAAAATGATATATTTGGATGGGAGAGGTAAGTCAGATGGTGTTTGAATTGACTTATTTTTAGGTATATTTTGGTTTTTAAATTTTATTTTATTTTAATTAAATTACAAACACTTATTTTTAAATTTTAAAAGTATAAAAATAAGTTAAAAATAAAAAATTAAATATTTCTAACTTATAAACTATTTTTAAAAAATCAATCCAAACATTCTCTTAATGATTCAAATTTGACCTTACGCGACCATTAATACTCGTAAAGTAAACAACAAATACAAAATAATAGCTTCTCTACCCCTAACTTATGTAAGTTTGAAATGATTTTGTTTTGTTGTAACATATTAATTATAGCCTGTTAGCATTTGACTAATATAATTGAAGATAAATATATAAATTATTTATTATTATCTTACGAATTTTTTTAAAAAAATCTTGTTGGAAAGAAAAATAACCTAACCTAGGTTCTCAAAAAAAAAAAAAGACTTGCACGTATTTCTCTTAAAACTCGTGATCTTTATGAATAGATTAAAACACACAACTTTTCTTCATAATTTTTTGACTACTAAATCAGAAAGTCATTATAACAAATTGAAAAGTGAAATTAAATTAGAACAAAAATAAAAGAGAAGTTGAGTGTACTGGCAGTTTAGGTACTTTATAATAATACTTTCACTTTAGTTTTAATAATAATAATAATATAGAGAGACACCTAATAAAAGAATGAATGAGCTAACATTAACTACTCCACAAACAGCGAAGTCAATAATTACTATTTTGGAAGTTTAATATTTGAACCAGTGAGATGCACTGGTTTAATGTTAAAAAAAATAGTAAGAGATGTTTATGGCCAGCTAGTGTCTTGGTTTTTCGTGTGACATTATAACAAGTGTTTTATGTCAGTGTTATTTTATTTTTTGATTTTATTATTAATATTTTAATTTTTTTCGGTGGTGATGGCTAGCGATGATGATCGTGGATGCCGATTGAGGATGGCATTGATGTGTAGTAGCTAGTGGTGATTGTGGGTGGCTGACTATAATGGTGGTGTTGTGGATAGTAACTAATAGCAATCGTGGTTGATAATAATGGTTGATATTAATAGTTTTGTGGATGATAGTAATAACTAGCGATAGTGGTGAGTGTTGGCGGTATTTGATGACTAATATTGATGGATATTGTTATTATAATAATGGTTGATGGTGGTAATTGTAAATGGTGATTTGTGATGATAACAAATTAACAAATGATTATAATGATTGACAGTAATAATGATCGTGAATGGTAATAGTTAATAATAAAATTATCAAACTATCGTTTTTATAGAAATTCCTTATGAAATATTCTAATAATGTTAAGACTTTGCTATAGATCTCCCTTTATTAATATTTCTGTTGTATATCCTTTCATAATAAAAGTGGAATATTGCAACAAAGGGAAAATTATTTGAGAAAAAACTATGATTTTTTTTTTACTTGTCAAAAAGCAGTGAAATACAAATGAAAACAACAAATTTTGGATAATCAAGGTCGTCCAAGTCTTCATAGGGGGCCACAACTTGAAATGATTAAGTTTTAAGAGTTTTATATATATTAATATATTATATTATTATTATTTTATTTTATCTTATCCATATTTAGATATGACAGTTTGTTAGGACGAACATTGTGCTAAAGAGCTGGACTAAAAGCTATACAAATTGTACATTGAGGGCCACTAAATAGATGAACTAAAAGCTATACAAATTGTACATTCACGCTTTATAATATTGGGAAAATTTTAAACATAATCATCATTGTTGCTAAATCTTTATGCACTTTGGGTTTCTTTTTTAATTAATGAGTTTTTCTTTTTTGATATTTATGAATTTAATCACCTTTATAACTTTAGAAAGTTTTTAAAATCTTCATTATATCTTAAATTCCTTAAGAAACTTTACTCAATGAGTTACTCTTGTCCTTTTCAAGTATACATTATTAACACCACTTTTAGTATAATGTTTATTTTCACCGTCTTAAATATTTGTCATGTTTTATTTTTTAAGAGTCAATTTAAATTAAATTTTGGAGCTAAATTATAAGAGAAGTATTTAAACTTGTGTATTTATTTGTTACATATATAAATTTTGTCAACAACATAAAAAGAGAACGAAAAGTATTTGTAGAATAAATAAATAAGTCGACTTGAAAAGAAATGAGAAAATAGTGTTTTTTTCTTAATTTATTCTAGTAAACACAAATTAAAACTCAATTTTTTTCTCTAACACACTTACATCATCGAAGTGTTTGATATAAAATTATCCCTCGATTAAATCATAGAAATTAATTCTTCCTTGATTTCCAACTTTAAATCTTTAGGCTGAAAGTTCGATACTTCAATTTTTCATGTCTAAAGTTGAAATTTTCAAAACTTATAATCAGTACCAAAATCTTGAAGAGCATACGAATAATTCAACCGGTCATTCAAACTTCGGCCATCAAGACTTAAGCTAGGCTTTGACACTTCTACTTTCATACCAAAAATATTGAAGTTTGTAGTATTGCAGTTTTCAACTTTAATCCCACATGTTTGAATCGATATTGTGCTGGCTAAAATTTAAATAATTTGTAATTTTTGAATTTTCTTTAAATAACTGTCCTCTAAGCGGCTATTTGTGCACACTCCCTTCAAGCCTATTACACAATACAAATAGAATAAGCCCAATACCTTGGCCTAACTTATATATGGAGAAGCCCAATCCAAAGTAAGGTTCATCAACCAAGTTATTTAATGGGAAACTTACATAAATTTCATTATTTATGAGCTAATTACTTAAATACAATCTAGTTTGCAATATTACGTCTCTTACTAGATTTTGGTGCATCCAGATATGTCTAGAGATATGTATCTCGGGATACATGGGAGGTCAAAATTAGGTGTAATTTGTTCTACATACATTGTATACAAGTGGATTGTGTATCCGGGATACATAATAAATCTCGCTCGCCTCCCTTGCCTCTCTCTCATCTCGCTCGCCACTCTCCTATGCATATGGTATCCCAGATACATACAAATACATGTATCTAATGTGTATGTAGTGTGATTCACATGTATATGTGATACATAACGAATTTTGCTCGTATCCCTCCCCATCTTGCTTGCCTCTCTCCTAATTTTAGTGTATCTAGTAGCAAAAAATACATATATTTAAGTGTATCTTCCTCGATATATGGTAGAAAACTCTTAACTAGTTACAAGATATATAATGTTTTGAAAGTATATATAATAATAAAATATATGGTATTGAAGTATGCCTAATTATGTAGTTTTTCCTTATTTAATCGCACGATCTATCCCTAGAAATTGAACATATATCTATCGAGTCATAAGTCCTTTAAAGGTGCGGGGAAAAAATTAACAAAATATTATGATATGAGTATATAAACTTATACTTCACAAAAAAATTAATTATCCCGGCGTGTAAAAATTAAAGACCAACCCGATTGTGTTTTAAAATGGGTCAAATATATTAGAACTTACATAAATATACTATATTAAGAATTTATTTACCATTCACAACAATAATATTTTTTTCACTTGATCACTTTCAATAAATTTATAATACAATTTTAATACATATTACAAAGAACAATTTATAAAACACATATAACACAAATTTTATTGATGAATAATACATTTATCACACATTTTAATATAATGTATCTATTTCTTACCAAACAAACATATATATTTTAAAACAATTATAATACATGTATATTGCATACATAATTCATTTTTAATACATATTGCAGATTTATCATAGTTTTACTATGTATTGCTATAAATGGTATAATAAATATGTATATTTGAAAGGAATATTTTAGTTTTGAGAAAAATAATTTTTTGTTTCTGCTTCTTCCCAACAACAGAAAAACTGTTTTTGCTTCTATTTAGAAGCACTTTTACTGATTTGCCAAACACGTAATTTTTCGACAAGAATATTTTTTTTCTCAAAATAAGTGTTTTTGGTCTCCCCACAGCAATGCCAAACAGGCTATAAAGGTCATTGTAAAAATATTATGTACTTATTGCTACTTTTATTCTGAAATCAATTTAACTAGAGCCATTATGAATTTAAAAAGGTTGAAATTATGAATACAAATTTTTGGTACTTAAATTCGTAGTAGTATAAAGGTGTCTTTTCGGAAGAACAAATGATATGCATATAGTTGATCTATAATAACATCATTTGATCTTCATATCATGATGAGGGTCAATTAATTATATAGCTGATATTATTTAATAATATTTCAGTATCACTTTTGACGGATATATGTAGTTGAACTAACACGGATGTGGAGTATGAATCTTGAGCATCAAACTATAGTTTTGGTGGATATATATATATATAGATATTTGTTTAATATCACTTTAACAGATGTATGTAGTTAAATGAAACACGTTAAAAATGAAATTATAGTTACAAATATCTCTCTATATATATATATATGTCAAAAAGGCTAAAAAAAATTACTCATTTAATTCTCTTAATTATATTTATTAATACTAACTATTAGAATTCCTCAACACACGTTACAAATTTTTAATTTTTACTACCTTATTTAGTATCATTTTTTTTTTTTTGAAAATTAGTATCATTAGTATACATCATTTTTTGCCCATTTTAATTTGCCTTCTCACAAAACCCTCTCTTTTCCCCCCCCAAAATCTCTTAAACCCTAAAACCAGAAAAACCTTGAAAACGACGACGTTTGTGTAGTAGCCACCATGCATAGAAGGAACATTAGGCTGCGAAGAGAGTACCTATACAGGAAAAGCTTAGAGGGGAAGGAGCGTTTGCTCTATGAGAAGAAACGCAAAATCAGAGAAGCTTTAGAAGGTCAGTTTTCATTACAAATTTGATGAGAAAATATTGAAATTTGTAGAATTTTATATTTTTTGTGCTTTTTGTTTTTGGGTTTTTGATGATTTTGGGTATTTTCAGAGGGAAAACCAATTCCAACTGAGCTCAGGAATGAAGAAGCTGCTCTTCGGAAAGAAATCGATCTTGAAGATGAAATTACTGCTGGTATGCTGATTATTTCTAAATTTATAGGGTGGATACTTGATTATGGTACGAATTGAGCTCGAATCGAAATTATAAACTAGAATTAATCTTGCTACAAAAATTGCTGCTATTAGTCTTGGTTATGGGGATACATGATTGAATTGGGGAGGAAGTGGTTTTGGTGTCTAATTGTAGGAGAAAAAGTGATATGGATATTGGGATTTGCTTCACTGAGTAAGAAATTAAGAAAACTTTTAAATTTTGGGGTCTGATTAAGTGTAAGTGGAATGCACTAAAATGCTTTTTAATCTTATAGTTTTAAACATATCAGCTGAAAAGTTAGAATTAAAGAGTCTTTTAAAAAAGAAAAGATACAATGTGATTAGTACATAGAATGTGAAGTAAAATATATAAGCTCACCACGAAAAAAATCTTTAAGAAAAAGAGAAATGTGATGAAAATATAACTGTTCAATACTTCTATATGATGCTGACAGAATCCAAGATTGTGATTAGTACATACAATGTGAAGTAAAATTCTTTTCTTGGTTGGCACTTGAACATTAATCATAGACAAATGAACTAGTTTCAAAAAAATTAATCATAGACAAATGAATTCCAGTAGGCAAAATCATGATGGCTCACACTTGAGAAAACAACAAACAGACACACTAAGAACTGCTTAATTTTAGGACAATTTGCTACAATTTAAACATATTAGCATTGTGGTAGATCTGGTGGAGGTGGTTCCATTGTCTGTTCCTCTCCAATTCCATTTTCGAGGATGAATGCCATACCTAGGCCCCAAGCCAAGTGTGAATCAATGTGGCAATGGAACAACCAAACCCCTGCAACATATCACATAAGTCAATCAAATTCTCAAAACAGATACAAAAATTTCAAACAAAAATATTTTTAGTGATGAAATCAGGTTCTTTACCTGGATTATCAGCCACGGAACGAATGACTGCCCATCCACCAACAGGAACATCAATTGTGTTCCTGACAGGCGGATCGATCAAGTTAAAGTTGGCACTATCAGTTTGAGCATTGAAGTTACCAAAACCTTGTCCAACGACCCAAAAATGGTATAAGTGAAGATGTATAGGATGGTCCTTTGTAGAGAAGATAGCAGTATCTTGCAACACAATTCGTACATTAGAACCAAACTTGAGCTTGTACAGCTTTGTTCCAAATCTCGGATACCAGAGTCCTCATGAACATTGCCCGTGTAATCAAATTGCACCGGTGTAACAGGTGGGAAGTCCAATGTATAAATCCCTGGAATATTTTGGTAATAGGCCTGCAGCAATGAAGTTCTTCTTGGAAAAACAAATGAAATGTTCATGCTAGCAGCAAATTGCATATTATTAGGCCCTTGACATCTAGGGCCAGGGGTGCAATTCACTAAGCCTAGTCCAACAGTGAAACATAAGTTCTCATCAATCTGATTGGGAACTCTATTATTGCTAGGAATGCTCCTCAATTGATTAGCGAAAGAAGTGGCAGTGACTGTATCATTGAAAGCTGGAAGTTGAGGCAATAAAGGCCTTGAATTCGCGCCTGAGTAGAGGTTTGTGTACTCAAGCAGGGGCGGATCTATGTATCATGGTGGGGGTGCCACGGCACCCAGGGGTCTCGGTTGAAATTTTATATTTACATGTATATATATGTATATCTGGATAAAAAGCTTATGAATAATAAACTTGCCACCCCCAAACACAAGTAGGCGCATGGTGCCCATGGTTAAGGATTGAGTTTTCAGCTTCCGGGTCGCAAGTTCGATTCTCAATAAGCTCATTTTTAATGCATTTTCCGTTTTTGTTGCAAAATAAAAATGTTGGGGCTTGGATTCGAACCTGCAATCCACACATAAAAAAACAGTATTAATACCATTATGCCATGGGCAACATTTGACTTTAATAAACATTATTATAACATGGTATATGTGATCTTTAATATAATATAGTAATATGCGCAATTAAAGTCCATATGATATCAAGTTATAGAAGTTCTAAATTTGATTTTTGCTGACATTTTTTCGTTGTAATTTTTACTTTTTTTTTGAAGTGTAGAAAAGTACTTCAATCCTCCATCTAAATTTATGTGACACAATATTTTTTAAGTCTATCATGCTAATTAAAGAATTGTGTCAGAGGGTGTAATAGTTAGACGAAAAATTACAAACGGTTGAGACTTAACGAGTAACAATCAATCTAACGATATGGCACCCACAACCTTCAAATCCTAGATCCGCCTCTGTTAACTCAAGTATGGCAGTGGTAGTGGTGTTATCAAATTGCCCATTTCTGACTGTGGCATAGGCACGAGCTGCCATATTGTATCGGTCAGGGGACTGATTAGCAGTGAGAATTACATTAGTTGTTTGTCCAATTGATTTGAAATAGTGGTACATTGATCTCCTTGGCTGAATACGAAGAAGAGGTATCTTTTTTTATCTTCATATATATGATGTAAGATTTTATAGTTTCTAGAGGTTTTTATGTGCCCATGAGTTTTTCTTCCCTTGTCTATTCTCTTGGTGGGTTAAATCTTGTAGAATGTGAAAAGGAAGAGAGAAGCAAAGAGGGTAAACAAGATGATGGAAGGATATGAAACCTTTGATAAACTAGAAATTATTGGCTGTCGGAAATCTTTACAACTCTCTTTAATGCTGTATCTTCATCATGCCTTTTCTATGACAACATCTCTCTATCTCTCTGTTCTTTTGTTAATAATTCACCGATGAGAATTGTAGACTATGCACGAACAAGTAGAACATAGTGGTTTGTTGAAATGTTCTCTAATTACATTCGTATTGAGTTGTAGTTGTATGTGCTATGTTTTTGCTATAACAAGGCTTTTGTCTAATTTTAATGATGTTGATGCAGTACCTCGATCAACTATTGATGATGAATATGCTAATGCACCTGAAAAAGATCCCAAAATTTTGCTTACCACTTCAAGAAATCCTAGTGCTCCTCTTACTCAGTTTGTCAAGGTTGGTGTACCCTTCAATTATCCTGTTATTATATTACGTAGTCCAGTATCCCCTTCTCACTCTTTCTTTTAGAAGTCATTATATATTGGAAACTATATTTTTTTAATTAGACACTTCTCATGTCCTATTCTTTCCTTTTTCCATGTTGTTGTATGGAGACAGGAGTTGAAAATTGTGTTCCCTAATGCTCAGCGGATGAATCGTGGTGGTCAGGTTGGTCTGCTATTGGGAATTATTTTCTTGTTTAATATTTCTATCATTACGAGCTATTAGAGATGGCATTGGGAGCTTACAGCTTGAAAGATTCATAAATAGAATTGGTACTGTCTCTAACTTCTTGTCGGAATAGGAAGAGGTGTTCCATTCGTTTAAATTGCAATTTAAACATGTGTATATGTACATTTTTGTGTCTTACACGTATACTGGAACACAGAGAGTAAATACTAGAATAATGTATCAGGCTCACATATATACACTCCTGCAAACCTTCTAGAAAAATTTAATTGAATATAAAAAGATGAGAACAGATGGCCATGGATGTCTCATATTTGTTTTTTTAATGAAAAGAGCTCTGATTCTTTGACTCTTAGACCCCTTCTTTGTGCAGGGAAAGTGATTTGTCTTAAGCACTTGTTAACATTTATGTGCTTGCATAACAAGCTATTTAGTTCTTAAAGCCTATGTTGCTTGGATTCTTCAAAAATGTCATCTTGGTGCATGTCGGATCCTCCAAACGTAGTGCATTTTTGAAGCATCCGACACGGTGTGGCTGAGTTATTTGGAGAGTCCAAGCAGCACAACTTCAAGATATTTACGGTTTTACAATTATCTTCTATTTGTTTATCATATGTTTGTATTTTGCTCATTTTTCTTTTCTTTTTCTCAGGTTATATCAGAAATAATTGAAACCTGCCGATCTCATGATTTTACGGATGTAATTTTGGTCCATGAGAATCGTGGTGTGCCTGATGGTATTGTCATTAGTCATCTGCCTTTTGGTCCAACTGCTTACTTTGGATTGCTCAATGTGGTAAGTGGTCTTACTCTTACCCTGTTAAACTCAGAAGTCTTCTGCTGTCTATGTGAGTTGTAAGATGATGTCCTCATCTACTATTTTCATGCAGGTGACTAGACATGATATTAAGGACAAAAAATCTATGGGAACGATGTCTGAGGCGTATCCACATTTGATTTTTGACAAATTTTCAACTAAGGTAATTCCTGACATCCCTTTTTCGATGAAGAGTGAAACACATGCATTTAAGTCTACTGACATTGAGATTTTTAAAACTGGTTGATCATGTCGCCAAAACCAGTTACTGGATGTTTAGATAACTCTTGAATATCTAGTCTTTGAATTCTTAGTGTGGCATCTTATATACTGTTCTATACTCACCGGTGATATTTTGATCATGCAGCTTGGTGAGAGGACAGTAAACATCCTAAAGCATTTGTTTCCTGTTCCCAAGCCTGATACAAAACGTATCCTCACATTTGCTAACCAGTCGGACTACATCTCATTCAGGTTTGTTTCTTGTTCAGTCTCATTAAGTTTTACTCTAGCAATGGAGGTTGTTAGTTTTGCTGTTTAGTTTTACTGAAGTACAAGGCATACTGGGGATTATGGCTCAGCAATATTTTTTTCCCTTTTGATCCTCGATCCACAGATTTCTCATTTTAGTAAATAGAAGCCATGCAATCAGAATGAAGCTTGTAAACAATTGCTTTGGCATTAGCTATCCTTAAACAATTCGATATATTTTTGCTGATTGTGCCAGACTATGTTCTAGACTCTTTTTTATAACATTTTGTTGTGTTTTTCTGAAGTCCATCAATTTAGGGATGTCTCTTTTAGTTGTTTTAGTCATTAGCTTTTACACATTTTGTTCCAGACAATGTTGTTCGGACTCTTCAAAAATATCAATGGATGCGCGTCGGATTCTCCCAAAATAGTGTTTTTGGAGAATTCAACACGGGTGCGGCAACGCAAGGGAAGAGTACGTGCAACCTAGGTTGCGTCAGAAATCATTAACCATTATTTTGTTCTGTATGGTGAGGCCCATGGATTTTCCTGAACTATCCTAACAAATAGAAAAGGGGCAGAATCCATGATATGCTACATACTTTTGCTTCTCAAAATGTGAAAAGATTTTAGACAGACAAATGGATTATATGACAAAGACCATGCAAGATAAAGTTGGAATATTCTGCTTAAATTTCATTACCTCTCCTGTCCAGCAAGAGGGAGCAGTAGCTTTTCCCACTTTACTCACTTGATTGACTCAAACCACCAACCGCATGGTTCGATCTTAGCGTGATTGCCACATATGAAATTGTTGCAAAGAAATAGCCCCCACTTGTTTCTCGAGAAGAGATGAGAAACATGCTCAATATCATTTGATTGAATAGTTGAACCAGTCCCTTGTTTGAAGAAACCCTCCACTTCAATCGGTATTTTTTTTCATGAAAAGCATGCATGAGATAAGAAATCCAGTGTTTCACTAAGATTTCGAATAATCCTCTGGTGGAGGGTCCTTACCACTAGGCTATCCCTTGGTTGTCGTGTTAACTGACAGAGGATAGTTAAAAATAGGTATAAGTTTGATGATTTACCGGATATACAGCTCCCCCCTTCCCTTTTCTTTATACAAAATTTGATTGAAATATGCAGACATCACGTCTATGAAAAGCATGGAGGTCCAAAATCAATTGAGCTGAAAGAAGTTGGCCCTCGATTTGAACTACGGCTTTACCAGGTAACAATAATTATACCAAGACTAGTTCATCATATTTGTTTGCATCCATGTTTATAAATAATCTTGAAACTGTGTAATCTTGACTTATCTTATCTGCTTCATGATAATAGATGTCAAGCAACTAAACCTGATTAGTTAACAGATTTGTTTTGGTCTTGAAGAATCAGTCCCTGAAAATGTGCTTTATTTAGTACACTTGCCCTGTCTCTTTGTCATATGAATTCCGTGCTACGTTGTTAGGAATGTGTGATCACCTTGATCCGTATTCTATCTGTTGCTGATTGGTCATTCCTGATCAAGTTACTTGTTTTTCAATGTAGATCAAATTAGGAACAATGGATCAAGACGAAGCTCAAATCGAGTGGGTCATAAAGCCTTACATGAACACATCCAAAAAACGAACCCTTCTAGGGGACTGATAAACATGCAACAGAATATTAACTTTGAAGCCTCTGCCTCTTCCCGTTTGCACTAACAGAAGTTGATCGTTGCTGCAAGTCATGTATTCGACCATTGAAATGCAGATGTGATTGATCCTAGAGCTACATTTGACGTAATTTGCCGCTTCCTGTTCCAGAGAGATGCTGTAAAATCTGCCTCTGTAGGAAAAGAAAAGAGAAACGAACTCTCTTTGTTTTAAGTAGTCATTTGGTCTTTTCCCCTTAACTGGGAATATAATGTTATGTATAATGTGCTAAGATTTTTTTTTAACCTCAAAGTTGATTTATGACTTCTATCTTGAGCTTATTGCAAGCTTAAAGAGCAAAATATGGTGAATTCTTTTTGTTTTGATCAATTTTTGTTTCCAATTGGTCGTATATTTATGATATTCTTAATATATTTTCTTTCCGTTATAACTAATGTGAACCTATTTGAATAAAAATGAAGCTTAACAAACAAAGAAAGACTTCATAAATATAGTTATAACTCATTAGAGGCGGAGATAGAAGCACAAAGACGAGATTCATCTAAACACCCCTTCATTGGAAAATTGTGGTGGAAATGGGGTTGTTTGTAAATCTTTTAGTTTGGCTCGACAACAGTAGGCATTATGGTTTTAGGACATGTTAAACATCATTCGTATAATAGTGTTAAACATGTCATGAGGGTGGTCCCAAGGAAGAGGGACTACATGCACTATATAGAGGAATAGGGCCTACACTTGTTCCTTATTGTGGATTCAAGTTTTATATTTACAAAGAAATAAAGAGGCGTGTTCACCAAAGGTCCATTTTGATGCATCTTTCTTGTGGAGCTCTAGCTCTAGCTTATTTGGACAAACATTTACGTATCCATTGGACCTGGTTAGGAGGCAGATAGATCACTTGCATCTGCAAGCTACATTGCAAAACGGAGCGCTTTACCCTAGAAATAGGAATATGTTCAACCGTCCATTGTACACAATCAAGGTTGGAGGCAATTATTTGCGGGCATAAACTACATGAAAATTGTCCACTCCACAACTATTGGTTTCGCGAAATATGGCGCAATGAAGGCATGACTTCTCTTAAAGGATTCAAATACATAGTTTACACGCCCATCAATCTTAAAATCCAACGAAACACGCCCATCATATTCTGCCAAGATTGAACCTCCAATCCAAACACTATACTTCCTCTCTGTCTGGTGGTCATAGATTGGGACAGTGTGGGTAACACAACACCATCACCAGAGTCCATGACAATATATAGCAGGAGTGTTACACGAAGTTCGTTGTAAAATGTATGATGCCAGATTTTCCTCACAATACCATGCTCTGCTCAATTGGATACCACGTTTCGATTCACCAACATATGCATCTTTTACGGGTTGTAGCTACAATTTAAGTTGTCTCGTTTGTATAATTTCATTCAGTTATTTTTGTATAAACTCGAAATAATGAATTTATACAATTACAAACATCAGAAGTGTAAACAGTTATACAAATTCCAACTTATACAAAAGTTATACAAACATGCGAATTATACAAAACTAAAAAGCTTAGCCCGCATGATTATAGCTAAAAGTAGATTGCGAATTGTAATTAAGGTAAATTATAGCTATGTTAACTAATTAACTAATATATATTTGCTTGTACGCATAATTTTCCCTTATTTTTTTTACACCAAAAATAGGAGAAGTAAAAAATTGACCAAGCTCGATCATTTAAATATTTGGTGAAAATACTTTTGATTTACAAATACAAATTAAAACTGTTTTTGTGAATTTAAAAAAAGAGGAGTCTGACAAATTGATACATATATATATAATCTTTATAATCTTTTATTGATATTTTTTTTTCTTCCAAAGATTAGAATTAGAAATTGTAGCGCAAATATTAGCATTCTCTGATTTGATAGGAAACTCAATATTCTCTTTCTTATTCTTGGACTTGTTCAATTATAAAAGATGATTTAGTTTTAAATATATATAATAAAATAATTAATAATTTATAATGAATATAGGTATATATTTATTTATATTTAAATAGTAAAAAGGGATCGTGGTCTCAACAGAGTTGAAGTTGTCATAAAAATAGTAAGTAAATCATTAGAGATGTTGGATTATCCTTTAATCCAAAACTGTTAAGAAGGTAAATTTTTTAGATGTTATAATTGATAATCAATTAATGTTATCATGTATATGTAATACTTTTTTATATCATATTAATTGAATTTGTGAGATAATACACACATATTAAGAAAAATTTCTAAAGACATAATTTTAATCATATTTTTCACTATTGTCCTTTTGTGAAATCATAAATATAATTTTGTAAATAGTGCAATTTATTTGTCTAGTTATGTTTTTTCCCCCCCTTTCTTTGCAGCGTTAATTTAAAAGAGAAAAACATTTTTTTTTTTTTTGCTGTGATAACTTTTTCCTTCTTTTTTTCATAATGTTTTTCCAAACATTTTTTTCATCCATCAATAATGTATAAATGGTGTAT
Source organism: Solanum piurae (assembly GCA_029582685.1). Lineage (NCBI taxonomy): Eukaryota > Viridiplantae > Streptophyta > Magnoliopsida > Solanales > Solanaceae > Solanum > Solanum piurae. Next base: position 34,473 of record JAJOOO010017741.1, read on the forward strand.
AAACATCTATATATAATGCACAAATAATTATTGATATTGTTAAATAGTTATGTAATGTATCAATATTGTATTTATGTATCAATTTTGTATAAATGATGTATAAACATGTATAGATGATGTACAAATATTTATGTAGTATATATGTAATATATCAATATTGTATAAATGTGTATAATCGTGTATTGATAATATATAAATAATTATGTAATATATCAATATTTATTTGACTATCATGCATTTTCACCTTGATAAATGAAAGAATAAACGAAAATAATAAAACGACAAAAATATTTATTTTTTCACAAAAAAAAAGGTGAAACAATTAAAAAAGAAAAAAAAAGTTTTAAAAAAGGAGCAACAAAAAGGTTTAAACAGCGATTTTAAAAAAAATAGCACAACAAGAAAAATTAGAAAAAAAGTTCTTTTTTTATAAATCAGAAAGAAAATGCCCAAATGGCAACTTGTCATTTTTGTAATAGCCGAGTGACTATATATATTTAGTAAGAACAATGTTCGATTGGCCATTTTAAGTTAAAACAAAAAAAAGTGAAACATTTTTTTGTAAGAAATTTAACCCAACGGACATTTTGCATAATTTACCTTTAAAAGAATCATGCATAGATACTGTCTCAGTGATATGTATGTATCACATTATATATCATTTATTTCAGTGTATATCACACAAATTCCATGGACGCCACTACTATGTATCATACATTGATATTCATATTGATATACATAGGTATGTACACGAGATACAATACGGATAGACATTGTATATCATATGTATCATACATAATTTTACATGGAGATACACTGATATTCATGATATATCAAAGAAAATAAATATACACTGTAATATACATTGATATACATATGTATGTACACTAGATAAAATACGGATATACAAATGACGTCATTTTCAGACTCAAGATTTTAATGTGAAATTAAATTCAAATTCACCTCAAAGCTTCTCCAAACACCTCCAAAATGGATATTAAACTCCTTCATATGTTCATGATAAAACCCAATATTACTCAATCGAGATAAATCACAGATACACAAATCGTGAATCAAACTTATGTTAAAACTCTTTATCTTCAAAATTTGACGAAAAAACCTAAAGAATACTTCAACCCAAATGCAACACCAACATGAAATCAATATCTAATGGAGATTAATTAGAAAATATTGAAAGATTGTTTGGTAAAAGTTAAGAGATCTTGGCAAAAAAAAGGAAGAAAATAAATTTGTAAGAAAATATCCATTTTTATTGTAAAAGCATTAGGAGGGAGGGGATACTAAATATTTTTTGTGTTTTTTTTTTTGATATTGAGTGTCGGATCTTTTAGATATAAATATTTAACTTGGGTTATCAAATGTCATATGCAAATGAACTTTTTTTTTTGTCAATTATTGCTCATAATTGTCGTACTTTGCAAATTTATCTAATATAAAAGTTGTTTTTTTTATATATTGAGTGTCGAGTCTTTTAGATAATATAAATATAAATATTTGACTTTGGTTATCAAATGCCATATGCAAATAAACTTTTTTTATGTCAATTATTGCTCATTATTGTCATACTTCGCAAATTTATGTAATATATAAATAAAGAATAGTTTTAAGGGAAAATTGTATAAAATAGCAAATTATTAATTCAAATTAAATGATATAACCACAATTTGATTTAATTGTAACCCGTAGCAAACAATTGTCATTCGCCTTTCTCCCTAGGTTTCTCGCTTACCAGTCTCTCCCTCGCCTCTTTCGCTTTTATACAAACACAAATGTATAAAATGTGTTTGTGTTTGTATAAAACAAGAGAAAACTGTATATATAAATACAAATACATATATTTTCGTTCTATACACTTATAATTATACAAATACAGATCTTCCCCTGCCCAGTTCTATTTTGCCTTTCTCTCTTTCTCGCTTTCTCGCTTTATACAAACACATATTATACAAATTACAATGTATAATTTGTGTTGTATAAAGCGAGAGAGAGAGAGAGAGATTTGATATACAAATGTTTTATTTCGATTCAATTGTATACAAATTCAAATTTTATGCAGATATACAAACACATAAAATTGAATTGAGAGCCTGCCAACGATTTATACAAACGAGAGGCTTCCAACGATTTATACAAATGGCCTGCTAGCGAAATTATACAAATCTGAGGCTCCTGCCAGCGAGTTATACAATCTGATGTTCCATAGCAAACATAAAGTTTGCTATGGAGCTCAATTATACAAACTATAGCTATAACATACAAATATGATTTTTATGTTTGTTATATGTGAAAGTTGCTCTAGTTTTAATAATGTAAGCCCATTTTTTAATTTTTTTTTACCATCTTTATTGATTTCTCTTTAAGATAATTTGTAAGACTTATCACCATTAAAGTATATGGTGCAGTGAATGGTGTTACTCCTTTCTTAATTCGATGTTTTGAGTTTGAGCCTTATGTATGGAAAAATTCCTGAATTGAGCCTTATGCAGCGAAAATTCGAATTAGTCAGACTCCAATGCAAACACTGAACGTCTAAAGAAAACCATATTTTTAAAGACTTATCTATGTAATCTACATGAACAAATAATAAGGATATTTGATACTATTACCAATTGAAAATTTTCAAGTTAATATTTCAATATTTACCCAAATAGGCCATAGAATAGGGTTTATTTAAAAAACCCAAAAGTTATGTACTTGGAATATTCTCATTAATTGTACTAATATAGTATGTTAATAATGTAGCCAATGATGAGATTCCTATATATTTTTTAAAACAAAGTTTAGATCTTACATTGAGATAATAAACATCATGAGATGCACTTGACCTTAACGTGGTGAGTATCTTTGTGAATCCCACTGCAAAAATATTCGAATCAAAATTTAATAAATTCAATTATTAATCGACTTGTTATATGTGATCTGAATTTATTCATCTTTTAGTTTCATGCATGTGATTCCAAAATTAAAGACACTTCCTTTTGTTTTTTTAATTTTATTTTTCTCTTCATATGTATGATTGCAAAGCATATTAGTATAATTTTAATACATTTTTTATATGAAGAGATGTGATGTAATCATCATTGAAAATTTATTTTAATTTTTTTTTGAAACAGATTGTGTCAATTTTGATGAGTTGCTTCCTGTCGAGTTTGGATTATTTTTATACCTATATATTTTTAAAATAAAATTAATTATCTAAGATTTATATTTGTTTAATTAAACTCAAAACAGAATCTCAAAGACATAAACATATCATTATAATAAAATCTAAAGAATAATATATATATATATATATATATATATATATATATATATA